>CAUYRH010099982.1:0-49295 GCA_963574655.1 Perodicticus potto | reverse complement strand
TCTTAGTTGCTATCCAGACTCTGAATTCAACTTCTGACATCTCAGCTATTTGCTTATGCAAGGGATCTTGTGCTGTATCTACCTTGTCGTTCCTTGGGAGAGTTGATCTACTCTGATTATTCATATTGCCAGAGTTTTTCTGTTGATTCCGCCTAATGATTATTTTTCACTGTTGCCTATGACCGTCCTCAGAGTTGGGTAAGTGTCTCTCCCAGATCACACCCTAGCAGAATCACTCTGTTGTTACTGGGTCTTTGTAGGGAGTGACCCTGTGTCTCTAATGATTTCTCAAACCCCGCAGGGTGGAGAGCTTAAATCCTCCTCAGCCTGCTTAGAAGACACTTTAAATTGCTAACTTGGGCTAAGCAGAAGCTTTCCCAGGAAAGTGCTTGTGGCTGGGATCACTCCTTAAGTGGCTATTCACTTACCCAGTGTGCCAAAACCAGCCTCACCCTATGCCCTTGAGGGCTAGGGCTGCAAGGCTTCTCGGTCCCCGCCTTTAGGCTGCTTAGTCACTAGATTACTCACTCCCACCCAATGTTTGTTCTGTGAGCCTGAGGGTGAAGCTTGCTAAGCCATTTCTCCCACAATGGCTCCACACAACCCACAACCGAACACTGGTAGCTCTGTCTGGCTCGGTGGCCCAATCTGGGGCCCCAGACAACACTCAAAGACCCCTGCACTCTTGCCTAGGTTCTCCCAAGGCAGTTCAACCGAGTGCCAAGTCCAAAAGAAACCCAAACAGCTCACAGGCAAGGCCTTTCCAGCCAGCAGTCCTGCTGTTGCCCCACCCACAGCTGGTGACAGTATTAGACCGGACAAACATACACAACCACTTGCCGTCTCCACTGCTTTTGCCTTCCTCAGGGTGTCCAGAAGTCTCACGCTGTCGTGTGTCCCCAAAGGGAAGTTTCTGGGTAGATCCCACTTGCCAGAGATGCCTGAAGTCCTCTCTCCCCAGTCTCACTGTGCCCAGTTGCAAGGAAGCTGTTACTCCCCTATTAACTTTTAAAATATTTGTTTCTAGCCTAATTTCATTGTGATTAGAATACACATATTATATGATTTCAACTATTTTATATTCATAGAAGTTTTTGGACTTATAAAATTGTCTATCTTGGCATATATTCTGTGGTTAATTAAAAATTTTGTATATTCATTTTTCTATATGTATTGTGGGTAGTGATATAATAATATATATTAGATTTTTTTGGCTCAGCTGTGGCTCAATGGGCTAAGGTGCCAGCCATGTATACCTGAGCTGGTGGGTTCGAATCCAGCCCGAGCCCGTCAAACAACAATGATGGCTGCAACCAAAAAATGGCCAGGCATTGTGGCAGGCACCTGTAGTCCCAGCTACTTGGGAGGCAGAGGCAAGAGACTCGCTTGAGCCCAGGAATTGGAGGTTGCTGTGAGCTGTGATGTCACAGCACTCTATCCAGGGTGACAGCTTGAGGCTCTGTCTTAAAATATATATGTAAATAAATAAATAAATATATTAGATTTTATTGGTTGATGGTACCTGAGCTTTATTTATTTGCTAATTGTCTATCTAGTTGTTTCATCAACTCTTTTAAAGTACTGTTAATATTTCTAAGCATATTTGGAAATTTGTATGTACTCCTTTCAATTCAATTGATTCTTTTCCCCACACATTTTACAGCTTCAGAATTTAGTGCATATTCATGCAAGAATACTATATCTTCTTGGAGAATAACCTTTATATCTTTATGCAATTTTCTCCTGTCTTTGGTAATTTTCTATGTTTGAATGTTTACTTTATCTGATATTAGCATTGCTACTCCTATTTTCCTTTTTTTCATGTTTGTGTGACATTTTTCGATCTGTAATGGATTTCTCTTCATCCCCTCTTATATTTCCTATTTTTAATTGACACATTTAGGCCATCCATATTTAGTTATCAATAAGGTAAAACATAAGTCTGCCATTAATTGATTAATTTGTTTTGTTTCTGTTTTCCTTGTTCCTCCTATAGGATACTTGAACATTTTCCAGAATTACATTTTGATTCGCCTATAGTGGTTGTTTTTTCTTCAAAAATAAAACATGCTTATTTTTATCATATATATTTTAGGTATACAACATAATATACATAAAATAGTGAAATGATTATTAGTAAAGAAAATTGACATAACCATCACCTAATGTGATCGCTATACCATGTCAACTAAATTGTTTTGTGGTAAGAGTTACCAAAATCTATGTCTTAACTTTTCAGTATATGATACAATATTATTATTATTATTATTATTACTTTTTGAGACAGTGCCTCAAGCTGTCACCCTGGATAGAGTGCAGTGGCATCACAGCTCAGAGCAACCTCCAATTCCTGGACTCAAGCGAAGCTCCTGCCTCTGCCTCACAAGTAGCTGGGACTACAGGCGCCCACCAGAAAGCCCGGCCATTTTTTGGTTGCAGCCGTCATTGTTGTTGGGCGGGCCTGGGCTGGATTCAAACCTGCCAGCTCAGGTGTACATGGCTAATGCTGTAGCCCGTTGAGCCACAGGCGCCAAGCCAACAATATTATTAAGTATAGCTTTCATGCTATACATTAAATCTGTAGACTTACTCATTCTATTTAACTATAAGTTTGTACCCTCTGTCCTACATGCTCCCATTTCATCCTCATCTCTGGCAGTTCCTGTTCTATTTTCTGATTCTATGCATTTAATTTTTTTAGGTTCCATGTATAAGCGAGGTCAGGTACTATTTATCTTTCTCTTTAGTAGTTGTGTTTCTTTTAAATTGTTTCAGCATGCTGGCTACTATAAATAATGCTACCATGAACATGGGTGTGCAGGTACCCATACAAGGTACTGATTTTATTTTTGGAAGGTATAGATGTAGCATATGGATTTCTGGGCCATAATTTTGACAAAACCACTAAAAAGACACAATTAGACAAAGATAGTCTCTTTAATAAAAGGTACTTGGATAGTGGATATAATTAGTACAAAAGAATGAAACTGGACTCTTTCATCATACACAAAAATTAACTAAAAATTCAAGTTGATGCTACAACATTTCAAGAAGAAAACAAAAGGAATAATTTTTTTGATACTGGGTTTGGCAATGATTTTTTAGATAATACACCAAAAGCTCAGTTAACAAAACCAAAAATCAATGAATTGGACTAAATCAAACTAAAAAGCTTCTGCACAGAAAAAAGAAACCATCAAGAAAGGTAGCCTAGAAATTGGGAGAAATATTTGCAAACTAGATATCCTCCAAGGAGCTAATACTTAAACCATAAAACGACTCCTACAACTCGATTTAACAAAATTAAATTTACAAAAGGAAAAAGAACCCACTAATTAACAATGGGCAAAGGACCTGAACATATATGTTTCTAAAGAACATATAAAAATAGCAAACAGGTATAGGAAAAGGTGGTTAACATCAGGTGCAAATCATCAGGGAAACACAATGTCACCTCTTACCTTTAGAGTGGCTCTTATCACAAAGACAGAAGATAACGAGCCTTATAGAAAGTGTGAAATAAAGACAATCCTTATTAACATTAGTAAGAATGTAAACAACTTGTAACACTATAATAGAAAAGACAATGAAGGTTTTTCTTTGTTTTTTTTTAGTAGAGACAGGGTCTCTCGCTTGCTCAGACTCGAACTCTTCAACTCAAGCAGTCCACATGCCTTGGCCTCCCAGAGTGCTAGGATTATAGGCATGAGCCACTGCACCCAGCTAGTACAAAGATTTTTCAAAAAATTAGAAACAGAAGTTCCTAGAGTGCTTTTGAGCCTATTTCATTGTAAGTTGCTTTAGGGGTTGATCTTGTTTGTATTACATGATACCTACATAAGTTGTCATATATTAATAGTGTCATCATGTATCAACTGAGAGAGAAACATTGCCTTCCTTCATCACCTTTTACACTCCAGCATCTGTAATGTGATTACCTCAAATACATACGTTTAGAATTGCATCATTTTTATGTCTTTTCTTTCAACAATCTCACTTTAGAAATCCAATAGGAAATGGGTATAATAAACCCATTCTGGGTGAAGGGGACACTAATAATTTTGACCTGAAATGTACAAAACAAACTATGTAACTAAAACATGTGCAATATTCTAAAATTTAAAAAAAAAACAAACAGGAAAAATAATGGCACTTGTATTTAGCTTTTTATTATTTATTTTGCTTATGTATTCTTATTTCCTGTTAATGTTTCAAGTTTCATTTTATAAACTAATTTTCCTTCTATGGCGAGCACTACATTTAGTCATTGTTGGGGGCTAGGTGTGCTAGTGAGAAATTTTCTTGGTTTCCGTGTGTCTGATAATGTGCTGATTTCTCCTTCATTCTTGAAACATCTTACATCTGGAAACTAAGGTGTCATTTTTCTCTGCCTACTTGTAGGATTTTTCTCGTTTTTACTTCCAGAACTTTTTTATTATGATATGTCCAGACATTGATTTATTTGGTTTTATACTATTTAGAGTTTTCTAACCTCCTTGAATCTATAGATTTTCTGCCAAAATTTAGAAAATTTTCAGCAATTATCTATTTGCATAATTTTTAGCCCCCTCCTTTCCACCTCTGCTAGAACTGACACAAATGCTTTATCTTTCTTAGAGTCCCACAGGCATGTTGTACACTTTTTTTCAGTTTATTTTCCCTCGATTGTGTAGCTTCTGTCATTTCTATTCTATTGTACATGTAACTGATCTTTGTTTCCCCGCTGGTCTACTGTTAACTGACTTTCTGAGCATTTATTTGGATTAGTGTATTTTTCCAGTTTCTAAAATTTCAGTGTTTATATTTCCTGTTTGCTAAGACTTTGAATTTCTTTAGTGTGGTTTTATAATTTTCCATTTGTTAAGCTGGTTTGTAATTGCTTATTGAAGCATTTTTGCCATGGAAATGTAATAATCTTTGTCAGAAAATTCTGAGGAGTCTGCCCCTACAATTTGACACCTATTTTTCTTCCTTTCCCTTCTCCCCCACTGAGTTTGGGATCCTCCTATTCTTGGCATGATAAGTGATTTTTGAATGAAAAAATCAAACATTTTTGTATTATGTTATGTGACAGTCTGGATCTTATTTAATCCTTTTTTACTTGCCTTTCTCTGGCAGAGGAAGAGGAGCAGGACTCTGCCTTGTTATGGCCAGGTAGAGCTGGAAGTCTACATTCTACACTTGGCTATTGTTGACACTTGAACAAGGTGGTTCCTCATTGGAACTTTTGGCTCTGCATACCATCTCTACTGACACTTCAGGGAGATGGCTTCATCCATTACTTCTTGGTGATAGTAAAAGTCTCAGCTTCCCAGTAGACTTCTAATTCTACCGTAGAGGTCAGTTTTTCTACACTGGGTGTAGGTGGATGTACCAGATAACCATATCGTCTCCATTGACACTCTTTGGGGGCTGTTAATATTATGATTAATAGCTGCAATTATAATTTCAATGGCTTTCAAACTTCCAAAGATAATGGATTTCCTTCCATTCTTTTCCATTTCTTCCATGCTTGTAATTGGCCATGGAAAATAAGAGTCTTAGCTTCTTATTCAGCCCTCTCTGATAACCACCTCAGTAGAAGTGTCTAGGTACTTAGAGCCCAAAAGAAGTTACCACACAACTTTTATTCACATCGATGGGCTCCAAAGTATTTTTTGTGCTGTTTAGCGAAACAATTCGAGGTTGTTGTATACTAATTTTCAGTCATTTTAGACTGTCTCCTCCCAGTCCTTTGGTTGGAGAGAGCAGGTTTTTATTGGGTTGTTTGTTCTGTAAGGTTTGCACCTTTAGGCATTTCTAGGTTGCCAGCTTCTTTGGCTCCAAGTGCGGGATATGTAAGGCCAAAAACTAAAGGAGGGGGATTTAACATTTCATTGTTCTGGTGCCAAGGTCTTTACCAGCCAGAAAAGCATTCTCTCATCTTTTAAGAGTCTTCTTATATTCATTTGAGTATAATGACCAGGGTTTTAAGTTATCCTTAGTGGGAGAAGTAGGGAAAATTATATCTAACTACATATTTTTGGAAGTATAAGTCCCAATATATTTTGATTAACAGCTTCAATTATAATTTCAATGGCTTTCAAACTTCCAAAGCTAATGGATTTCTTTCCATCTTTAGAATGACCATATACTTGAGTTTTTAAAAGAATGTGATACATACATGAATATTAAATATCTTCTAGTTTTCAAATGCAGGAGCCACTTCATAAATTATATAATCAGTTCTATTTAAAGTTTTCTCCTAATTTTATAGATATAAAGGGTATCTTAAAACTATCTTCTGCATAATTTCTGGACCTCTAACTCTGCTCATCAGACTAGCAGACCTAGGTACTTATTAACTAGAGTGGTGGGAATGAAAGCCAGATAACAGTGGATTGGAGCATGAATGTGAGGGAGCTCCATGGGGAAAGTAAGCCATGAATGAGAAGGAAATTAGCTGATCAACAAAAGTTAGAGTTTTTAGTAAGAAAATATTTGAACATAGTTTATGGTTAGTAGGCAAGAAGCCTGAGATTATGACTGGGGAGTGAAAAGGGAAGGTTGTAAAATAATCCTGAAAGAAATGTAAAGTTAGGAATTTCACATGTAGGGAGAGTTATTTGCTTTGAGCACATAGAGACTTAATCCAACTTATGACCTAAGAGAAAAAGAAGTATGAGTAGATTGTTAATTGGAATGGTAGAAGGTTGAAAAATTCATCACAATTTTTTTTTTTGAGACAGAATCTCACTTTATCACTCTCAGTAGAGTGCTGTGGTGTCACAGCTCACAGCACTCTCCAACTCTTGGGCTTAGGTGATTCTCTTGCCTCAGCATTCCAAGTAGCTGGGACTACAGGCACCTGCCACAACACCTGGCTATTTTTTGTTGCTGTTGTCCCGGGGTCGGGTTCAAAACCACCACCCTCTCATTTTATGGGGTTGGCATGCTACCCACAGAGCCACAGGCACCCACTGGCTACCCACTGAGCCACAGGCACCACCCATCATTGCAATTGTTTAAATTAAATTCTAGGAAAGAATTTTATGAGATGAAAAAAATGACAGGTGTAAAGGAGGTTAAAGTGAGTAGTGAAATTTTAGGAAGGTCAGTGAGGAAAATGGAAGTATTTTATGTCCCATCATACTTTACTCATTCAGGTTAGGGTTAAGAAAGTCCTCATTTTATTTTATTTATTTATTTATTTATTTATTTATTTATTTATTTTATTTTATTATTTATTTATTTATTTATTTAGAAACAGAGTCTCACTTTGTTGCCCTTAGTAGAATACCATGGAGTCACACCCCACAGCAACTGCCAGCTCTTGGGCTTAGGTGATTCTCTTGCCTCAGCCTCCCAAGTAGCTGGGACTAAGGTGCCCAGCACAACACCTGGCTACTGTTTTGGTTGCAGTTTGGCTGGAGCCGGATTTGAACCCGCCACCCTCAGTATATGAGACCTGAGCCCTACTCACTGAACTACAGGCACTGCTGGACAGTCCTCACTTTAATCATCAATTAAGATACATAGGAGTACACAGGGGAATAATTGGTGTGCAAGGACAGTCATGTATGTCAGATAAAGGCTCAAATATTAAACAATACATCCAAGATAGGAAAGATGAGAGCCCTGGAAAATCCAAACTTGGCTACAAGAAAATAAAGAAATTCATAAAGCGGAAGTTTGTGATGTCTAAGAATGCACGTAATGAGAGGAAGAAAGCAAGATATGGAAGACTGAAAGAAGAGGTAGACAGCAGGGCAGCGGTAGAGAGGTCTACCTATCCAGAAGAAAGTTGGAGCCTCTGTTTGCAGTGGAAAACAGTAATGCTCATATCAATGAATGAATCCATAGTGCAGGGAAATGCTTCCTTTTTCTGCCCAGTCATTCACAATAAGCTGTATTACAATCCTTATAAGTTAAAAACTATGAGGTGTTAAGTAACTGAGATGTATGCTTTATCTGTTATAATAAAATATCTATATTTTGCATGTGAATGTGCAGCTATGTTTTTGGCTCAAACTTTTAGGAAAAAACATCTTTTGTTTTAAATTTTTTAATTCCAATTTTGTTTAAGTATGTGATTTTTGCACTATAAAGGAATTTTGGCATTGAATCTTTAAACATATTATGGTACAAGAATTCTGTGTAACAAATAATTACAAAACACAAGAAAAGAAACGAGGTACATGAAGTTTTATGTACCAGTAGCAAATAGTACTACCCATGTATAATGCCCATCCTCATTTTTCCCTCAAAAATTTGGACAAAAACGTGTGCATTATACATGGCAAAATAGAATACTTTAAATGAGATATCAGAGAACAAGATTTATGAGGTAGACTAGATCTAAATGATGGTTAGTTCCACAGGTTGAAAAGATTTGAAAATATCTCTTATTGTGATTCTCTAATATCTTGATTTTTAGAATTTTGTTTTGGTTGGAAGTCCAAATTTATCTCTTTATATACATTAATGCTAGGTTTAAATTTTGTTTGTACCTGTAACACTTCTATTCCAATTTTTCCAAAGAAACTCCTGTAAGAGTCAAAGTTATTTTAGTAGATCAGGAAATGCATTATAAGTTATTTTTCAACTATTTTTCTAATTTTTTCAATCATTTCTCAGAAGGGGTGCTGAATTCAAAATGTAACACTAGCACCAACTCATGTTCCTAATCTGTAAGAGATACTAAAAGGATGCTGACATAGGAAAGTTTTGTTTGGCAGATACTTTCTTTCTCAAGGACGGTTCTATTTTTGCTTGGATGGAATGCTTTGATAAGTTGCTTAGGGTAGAGTAGTGAAGCACTATGAGACATTCTCCAAAGGGGAAACATTAAGCAAAAATAAATTATTCCTATGTTGTCTTCTAAGAAGTTGGGTCTGGTTAGTCACATGGCCTTTGTTTGTCTGAATAGTATATGCAAGTTTGGAGCCAGTGCTTAGTTGCTTAGCAAGACAGAATAATTTTGGGGAAGATTTCACTAGAGGGCCTTACTTCACACTTTTCTTCCCAGTGTGCTCAGAATCCACTTGAATTAAGGTTAAATGAATATTTAATAAAATTTCCTTCAAAGAACTAGAAAATTATTACTTAGCCTAGTAAATCTTTATGACCCAGTCTGGCCCAGATCATAGGACATGATTTCTAGACTTCTCAACCTCCCGATCTTCATCATTTAAGAAACCTCAATTTCAATGTCTCCCCATTAAAAACAAGGCACCCCAAATGGGACACCTTGGGGTATGGTTTTGACAGGCCCAAAACAGTAGTCCCTCTTTTCCTATTATAAATATTTTGTTTTAATGGATCATATCCACAGGTAACTCCTATTTGGTTTGCTATGAAATCTATTTTTAAACTGCTCTTACATATGTCTGTGCATTAAGCTCCATTTCCTCCAAGCTTATACTTAGTCAATAGTTTTGAAATTTCAGGATGTGTTATTTTAAGTAAAAATGTAAAATGTAGACTTGTTAAAAAATCAGAGATAAACTTTATACAGGAGTATACAACCTCAGTATGTGCTGGAATGACAAGCTATGAAATATTTGACACAACAGATTTCTCTTTTAGCATGCTACATTGTCACAAGTTCTGCATCTGAGGGCCTTTGCATAAATAGATGACACAATGATATATTGTTTTCCTGGCTGTTTTATTTGTTATGCTCCTTGTATAAGAACTGGTCAAGCAAATCAATAACCATAGAATACATTAACTACAGTACAAAGAATACGGATGTCATAACTGTGGAGGTGAAGGGAAGCTTCCCCTTTGCTGTAGAAGGTTTGGTGAAAGATCAACTCACAATAAGGAAGATAAATGCAAGAAACAGATTTATTTACCAAGCACAAGGGAGGAATCACCAAGTGATTACCTAATATCCCAGTGGGGTCCAGAAATTTATATACTGTCATTTTAGAGCAGCGATTCTCAAGCTGTGAGTCGCGACCCACAGGAACTCTATTAAAGGGCCGCAGCACTAGGAAGGTTGAGAACCACTATTTTAGAGGGAAGAGGGATAAAAGGAATCTAGGTAATTCCATTAGGGATTAAAAAATGGTTACCAGGAAGGGTGAATAGATACTTGTGAGCTCTGGATTTATGTCTGGAGGCTCTTTCTGAATCTTAGCAGGGGGAAGGGAGACCCTGTCAGAGTACAGTAATCTTACTGAACTGAGGAGGCAAAGATCCAAGTTTGGAGGACGAGACAGTTAGACTTTGCAAAGCAGGGTATTGGAGACACAGAGAAAGAGGGTTAAGTCTGCATAGGATGTCCACTAGGTGTTTGCTCAATAATGTAGCAAAAACATCTGGGACAATTTGTAACCAACATTCTTAGACTACAAAAATGGCAAAAGAAAAATTCACTTTAAATGAAATATAAGCTAATAAAACCTCAGAACCTCACAAAGGAAGAAAAATACTCCAGATATAGTATGAGTGTTAGCAAATACAAATTTTTCCTCATCATTTAAAAAATAGGTAAATGTATAATCAACTATTTAAAGCAGAAGTAAAAATTCATTGAGGAGTTTGTGATATATACAGAAGCTGAAATATGACAATGATAGGAGAAGATATGGAGAAAATGAAAGTATACTTAAATTTCTTTGTGTTGAAAGTAGCATAATATTAAAGGTGGACTGTGATAAGTTAAAGGTTTATTTTGTAGACCTTGAGAAACCACTAAAAATTTGTAAAGGGGTATAGCAAATAAGCTTATAAAGGGACAAAATGGAAAATGGTCTACTCAGGAGATTGAGGCGGGAGGATTGCTTGAGCCCAGGAGTTTTAGGCTGCATTGAGCTATGATGATGACACTGCACTCTAGCCTGGCAACATAGCAAGACCCTCTCTGGAAAAAAAATCTCAATCAACTAAACAAAAAAGAAAGAAAGAATATAGAGAAATAAATAAGGTAAGACAAATGAAATGCAAATATAGAATACAACTTATGGTGAGCTCAAATAAAAGCACATCAATAATTAGACGTAAGTCAGTTATCTATATATCCCAAGTTAAGGCCAAAGCTGTCAGACTGAAGAATAATTTCAAGACACAATTAAATCCATTTTAAATATAAAGTGCTCAGTAGGGAAAAAGTAAAAGGATTTTAAAAAAAAGATATACCACACTAACCTTATCAAGAAGAAAGGTAATATAAATATATGACTATCTAAGAAAAGCATATTTCACAATAAAGAATGTTACTATGGTTTAAAATAAGCTTAGCAAGCAATAACAAAAAATTAATTTCTAAAGAAGAAAGATCTTAAATGCACATGTCCTTAAAGAGATTGAAAATACATGAAATAAAAAAGTGCTAGAACTAAAAGAAGAAATTGACACATTCGCATTATAGTTAGATATTCCAACAGTTTTCATAATAGAAAAGTAGATGGAAAATCAGAATAAGGAAGAACAGAACAACTGTACCTATCAGTTTGACCTAACTGACATTTATAGAACATTTTCACAAACAACTGCGGAATACTTAGTCTTTTTAAATACACAGGAAATATTCACTGTTAGACTATATTCTGGGTCACAGATCAAGAATCAAAAGAAATAAAATCATACAAAGTATGTTTTTAGACAAATAGTAAATTAAACTAGAGTTGAATAAAAAGACATCTGGAAAATCACCAAATATTTAAAATTAAGCACACTTCGAGAATACTTATGGGTCATAAAAGGGAATTAACATTTTCTCCTTTTGAATGCTAATACAATACAAGGTATAAAAATTTGTGATATAATTCAAGCAGTTCACAGAAGGTAATGTATGCTTTTAAATATATTTGAAAAAGAAAGGTTTATTATCATTGATAAGGTAGAAAAAGATGAGAATATTAAATTCAAAGTAAGTAGGTAAATGAAACAAAATCAGAAGTTGATGAAATTTAGTATACACACACAATTGAGTAAATAAGTAAAACCCAAATCTGGCTGTTTGCAAATACCAAGACAGTAGATGAAACTATAGCTAAAACTGATTAAAAGAATAAAAGACAAAGCACACATTACCAGCGAATCCAACAGTGGCCTTGGGAAGAAGCCAGCAGTCCACATGAAGATCATCCAGCACTGGCTTAAACTCCAACAATCTCCAGGGAACAGGACAAAAGAGAGCAACTGTGTCGTAGGCTCTCAGTGCACCTACCCTCCCCTGCCAGGTCAGTCTTCCAGAGTGGAACACAAAAGCACCATCCATGGACCTCTCAGAAACTAGGAAAACTCGTAGCCAAGGAGAACAGGTGCCTCACAGACCTATCAGCCCTAAGCTGAATGAAGAGGATTCAGATGAGAAGAAACAAGGAAAAGAACTCTAGTAACATGTAAAAAGAAAACAAACCCCCAAGGGATCACAATGGATCTACAGCAATGAACTTCAACCAAAAGAAATTGTCAAAATGTCAGAAATGGAATTTAGAATATAGGTGGCAAATAACATGAACGAAATTGAAGAAAAAGTTGAAAACCAACAAAAAGCTAAAAAAAGAAATTTGAGATCATCAGTAAAAATTAGGGAAAAAATCACTAATAAACTAGACAATGTAAGAAAGACATTAACAGAACTTAAAGAAATGTGAAAAAGTCATTGAGGGAATTTCAAAATATAGGAGAAAAGCTTTAGTAACATAGTATAGCAAACAGCAGAATTTCTGTGGAGAAGCCTCTCAAACTAATCCAATTAAAGATGCAGACTAGAGAAAAAAAAAATCAGTAACAGTCAATACTCAGAATATTATGGAATGATGTGAACTATTATATGAATTATACATATGTTTAAGGGAGAAGGAGAAAAAGAAAAAAAAACATAGAAATCCTATTTAAGGAAATTATTGAGGAAAACTTTCTGATATCACCTGAAATTCAGATATCCAGATACAAGACAGTTATAAACACCAGAAATATTCATAGCAGATAGGACATCTCCAAGACACACAGTCATGAACTTGGGTGAAGTCAAAATGAAGGAAAAAATTGCACAAGCAGCAAGATAAAAGCAACAACTAATCAGCAAAGAAAAACCCATCAGGCTAACAGCAGACTTCTCAGCAGAGACTTTACAAACCAGAAGGGTTTTGAGTCTTTTTTTTTTTTGCAGTTTTTGGCTGGGGCTGGATTTGAACCTGCCATCTCCAGCATATGGGGCCAGCTCCCTACTCCTTTGAGCCACAGGCGCCACACTGAGGTTTTGAGTCTTTAAAAAGAGAATAGACAGCCATGAATTTTGTGTTCTGCAAAACTATGTTTTATAAATTATGGAGAAATAAAGACCTTTCCCAAGAAGCAAATACTAAGGGAATTTGTCACCACTAGACAGGTACCACAGGAAACACCCAGAACTCCATATTCAGATGCAACGCAATCCCTAAACTAACAACATCATATTACACAGATCTAGGAAAAATAATTCTAAGCTTTATTTGAAGCTAAAAATAAATAAATAAAACCCAAATAGCCAAAGCAATCTTAAGCATAAAGAATAAATCTAGGGGATCATATTACCAGATTTCAAATTGCATTTCAAGATTATAGCAACCACCAAAGCAGTATGGTACTGGTATAACAGTAGAGACAGGGCCATGGAACAGAATAGAGAACACAGATATAAAACCATCTACCTACAACCAACTGATCTTTGAAAAAAGGTCCACAGCATACTTTGGGAAAAGGAAGCCCTATTCAGTAAGTGGTTCTGAGGAATCTGGACAGCCACATGCAGAATGAAACAGGAGCCCTATCTCTCATCATATACAAAAATTAATTCAAAATGTATTAAAGACTTAAATGTAAGGCACGAAATCATCACGATTCTAGAAGAAAACATAAGCAAATCTTGTCTTGAGACCAGCCTAAGTAAAGAATTTATGACTAAGACCCCAAAGGCAAATATAACACCAAAAATAAATATGACTTAATTCAATTTAAAAGCTTCTGCACAGCAAATTAAATAATCGATACACTAAATAGACAACCTATAGAATGGGAAAATATCTGAAAAGTCTACATCTGCTAGAGTGCTAACATCCAGAATCTACAAAGAACTGAAATCAGCATTAGAAAAACAAATAGCCCATTAAAGTGGGCAAAACACACAAATATAAGTTTTTCAAAAGAAGATAGACAAATGGGCAGCAAATGTATGATGAAGAATACTCAAAATCACTAATCCTCAGGAAATGCAAATTAAAACCTCCTTACCCCTGTCAGAAAGGCCACTATTAAAATTTCTAAAAACAATTCCTGGCAAGGATAATGGGAGGAAGAAACGCTTATATAGTGATGGTAGGACTGCAGATTAGTACAACCTCCATGAAAAAAGTATGATGATTCTTCAAAGAAATAAATTTAGACTTAACCAGTGATTGCAGAGTTGAATGGTTACCTACCCAAAATAAAAGAAGTCGTTTTATCAAAAAGAGACCTGGATCTGAATGGTTGTTACAGCACAATTCACAATTGCGAAGATGTGGAATAAACCTATGTTCCCATAAATTCTTGAAGTGGATTCAGAAAATTTGGTGTGTATGTACATAAACACTTGTGTATCAAGGAGTACTACCCAGCAGTAAAAAGAAATGCAATAATGTCTTTTGCAGCAATCTGGATGAAACTGGACACCATTATCCTAAGTGAAGTATCTCAGGAAAAGAAAAACAAACACCACATGTAATTAATTGGGAGTTAATCTGTGGGCACACACAGATTGCAAATGCAAAGGTTATTGAAAACCAGGAATGGGGAGAGTGAGGGAGGAAAGGAGGGGCAAAAACCTACATATTGGGCACTATTTGAGTGAGCTCCAAGTAAAATATTATAAAAGGTACCCCCTTGATATTTTGAAATAAAAAATCATGATAAAAGCACATATAATTTAAAACTAAAAGAAATAAAATTTCTATGATATTAAATAGATACTAAAACTATAATGAGATATCTCCTTACCCCTGTCCGAAAGGCCACTATTAAAATATCTACAAACAAGAGATTCTGGCCAACGTTACAGGGACAAAGGAATGCTGATACAGAAATTAAATTAATTTCCATAAAATAGAACTAAATTTCCATGTTAAGAATAAGATTAGAAATCCAAAAATTATAAGTACTTATGAATAAATTAAACAAAATCTATGTAAGATCTGCACAAAGGTACCTTTCAAAATATTGCTGAACAAAATTAAACAGGATCTAAATAGAGGCATCATATGTTCACAGATAGGAAGTTTTAAAATTGTCAAAATAAATCTTTCTAAATTAATTAATAGATTCATCACAATCTTCATCAAAATCCCAATAGTTTTGGTAGCAATTAGAATATTATTCTAAAGTGTGTACATTAGAAAGGATCAAAACTAGGCAAAATAATCTTGGCAAAATGAAGGAAATATGACTGAACAAGACTTAGTTTCCAATTCTTATTATAATGCTATAGTAATCAAAACAGTGTAATGTTGTCAGACATACAGATCAATGGAAAAAATAGAGAATCCAGAAAAAGAATCAAACTTATATGGTTAATGGAATCTTAACAAATGTGCCATTGTTACTTGAAGGGGAAACAATTATCTTTTCAATAAAAGGTGATGGAACAACTGGTACACAAGAAAAAAAATGTACCTTGATATTTACTTCCCCTTAATCCAAAAGTAACTCACAATAGATCATAGAGCTAAATTTAAAAACAAAAACTCTACAATCTCAATAAATATAGCTGAAAATCTTTCCAACCTTATCATAGGCAATAATTTCTTAGGACATGAAAAGTACTGACAATAAGCAAAGAAAAATGACACTCATCATTTATAAAAAACTTTTACTCATGAATAATATAAGAAAAACCAAACACAAAATACAGACTGAAAAAAAAAATACTTGCAATAAAACCTCCATAGGTAACCACCTCCCTACACTGACTACCTCCTTACATTGACCTAATTTTCATAGACTGGATAGACTTCACAAGTACATATCGATCCAGTAGGCCAAGTTCCATATGTTGACCACTTCCATATGTTGTCCAGCCTAATACAGTCCCTTGCGTGGTCAACTTACAGATGTTCTATTGTAATTGGCAAAAGATTCCATTTTGACTATATCAGGAACTCTTAACATTTCAACAAGGACAGACAAAACAATAATTATAAAGTGGGAAACGATTTGAACAGTTTTTTTTTTTTTTTTTTGAGACAGAGTCTCACTGTGTCACCATTGGTAGAGTGCTGAGGCGTCACGGCTCACAGCAACCTCAAACTCGGGCTCAAGCGATTCTTTTCCCTCAGCCTCCCAGGTAGCTGGGACTACAGGCACCTGCCAAAATGCCTGGTTATTTTTTTGGTTGCAGTTGTCATCATTGTTTTAGCTGGTCTGGGTCGGGTTTGAACATGCCACCCTTAGTGTATGTGGCTGGAGCCATAATCACCATGCTACAGGTGCCGAGCCTGAATAGATTCTTTTAAAAAGAATACATCAGACCAATGGCACAAGAGTACCTGCTCAACATCATTAATCATCAAGAAGATTTAAAATAAAGTCATATTTACAATACATTTCCTAATTTCCACTACGTAGCTAAAACTAAGATCAATAATACTAGGTGTTGGTGAGGATAGAGAACAACTGGGATTCTTTATACATTGCTGACAGTAGTGTAAAATGATACAAATATTGCAAAAACAGGCTTGGCACTTATTTAGATGTTAACTATTTGACATTGAATTTCACTCTAAGATATTTGTCCCTTGACAAAAAGACTAGAATAAGAATGCTCATTGCACCTTCATTCAAGAGAAAAACTGAACACAACCCAAATGTTCAATAACAGGTCAATAGACATTTAAAAAGTTCTATAATTATTCTATAAAATACTGTTCAGCAATAAAAAGGAATGATCTACTGATATGCGATAAATGAATATATTTAAATACATTGAGCAAAGACAAAACATAAAAGGTATATAAGGTATAATTCTGAAATCTTCTTAAAAGTAAATTAATCTATAGTGAAACAAAGTGGAACAGTTCTTGCCTCAGCAGAAGTGAATTGAAATTGCTACCACGTGGCAAGTGGGAGAGAAAAGTGGGCTATATTGTATTATAATAATTTCCTGCAATTGCCAACATAAATTACCATGGATTTAGTAGCATACAACAACACTTCTTTACTATTTCACAGTTCTGTAGGTCAAAAGCCAGGATATAATGTGGCTCTCTGGTTCTCTGTTTCATACTTCACAAGGTTGAAATTAAGGTGTTGGTAGGGATGCCTTTCTTTCTGGTGGCTCTGATGATGGATTCACTTCCAAGCTCATTTAGGTTTCCAGAGGAATTCAATTCCATGCAGCTAAGGAACAAGGTCCGATTTTTTTTGCTGGCTATCAGCTAAGATTCACTCTCAGCTTCTAGAAGCATTTCTTGTCTCATGCTTCCCTTCCTCCAAAGGAGAAATCTTTGTTGGCATCAAAAGCTGATTGAGTGCTTTCTACATTTTAAATTTCTGACTCCCCCTTCTGCGTTCCTCTTCTGCTTTTAACAGCTTGTGTAACTGCATTGGACTTACCTGGTTATCTGGGAGATGCTCCCTCAGCTAATTAGTAACCTTTATTACACCTGCAAATCCCCTCCACAAAAGTGCCCAGATTATTAAGTTCCTGTTTGAATAATCAGGATACTGGGACCTTTGGGGGAAAGGAGGAAGACTCTTTAGAATTCTGCCTATATACATCTTGATGGAATAGTGGTCATATAGGTGTACTTACATGCCAATGTGCATTAAACTGTTCACTTGAAAGATAGTAACTTTATGCTACATAACAGAACTTAATACAGTTAACTTAAAACATAAATATCTATAGGATTTTATAGTGAAAAGAAGTATAAAAGAAAGGCATGAGGTATGCTTTCAAAGAAATAAAAGGCTGTATTCAGATAATATCCCTAGCAAAATGTAGTGTATATGAAATAAAGCATTATACAATTATGTACATAATACAATGAGTATATATATTCAATTACCTGTTTAAAAAGTTAACTCCATTTTCTCTAATACGACTCCTTTCAAAGAACTTTCTCTGATTTAAGAAAAAATAAAACAACAGGAGTAGCAACAATCAAATTATAAGTAATTTTACAACAAATTCTTCTTGAGTCCTTATGCCATAAGCTTGCATAAGTAAATATAGATGCCATTCAAACTGACCAAATGAGAATTGTATGACATAATACTTTTTCACAGGGTGAGAATAGTGTCTAGAACAGTGTTGCCCCATAGAAATATAATGTAAGCATGAAAATAATCCCAAATATTCTGTCAGCCACATTATAAAGCAAGGTATGAAAGCCAGATACAATTATATTAAATTTATTTTATTTACCCAGTATATCCAAAATATTTCAATATGCATTTAAAAATTAATATTACATTCTTTTCTGATAAAATAAGTGATTGAAATTTTATAACTTTGAGATGGTAAGTATGGTAATTAAATTTTTGTATCAACTGGGAGAGTATTTTTGGGTAGAACAGATCACCCTCCATGACGTAGGTGGGCTTCATCTGATGAGTTGAAGGCACAGATAGAACAAAAAAATATGAAAGAATTTTCCAGAAGACTGTATTTGGACTTCATTGGCACCATTGGTCTCTAGGCTATCAGTCTTCAGATTGGAACATTGGCTCTTCTTGGTCTCTAGCCTGCTGGCCCATATTACAGATTGGGTCTTAATTTATCAGTGTCTTTGTCTTCCTATAGATATCCATGAATGTCTTGTGAGTTAATATATCTCCTATCCATTCTTCATCTCTGCAGAACCCTAATGCTATACATTTGCATTTTGTACTTTAAGCCCATAATTCAATTAAAACTTCAATTCCTTAGTTGCACTAGCCACATTTTAAGGGTTCAATACTCACAGGTGAGGATTGGCTACTATTATACAAAGGTTTAAGTATTAGCCATTTGTATGTAGTAAGTAAATGTTAATTAGTAAGTATTAGTAATTTAATTTTTTTTTTCCTAAAAAGGACCAGATAGTGAATATTTTAGGCTGTGTAGGTCTTATGGGTTTTTGTTACAACTACTTTCTCTACTGTTGTAGGCTGAAAGTAGCCATAGACATTATTATGTAAACAAATAGGTGTGGTGTGGTTCAATAAAACTTTATTTACAAAATCAGGCGACAAGCCAGATTTGTCTAGCCAACTGTAGCATGCCAACTAATACTCTAAAGGAATTGAAGCAAGTTTCTGGCTTTATAATTCTATGACTTAAAGACAGCTTTTGATTTTCATTAAAGAAGTTATTTGCCCTAAAAATTATCCTTTCAACTGCCAATGCAATTTTATCAGCTTTATCTCTTTTTGTTTAATATCAATTAGATGAAACAATTATAAGGAATAATGAAATTCACTTATATGTAGATAATTTGGACTATTTAAAAATATTAATGTAGTTATATCATGAATATTGTTTTGAATGATCTAATTTTATCAACAATCTGCATGCTGGAATTCAGATCAGAGAAGTGGTTTTCAGATAACTTAATAAAGGGATGGTCTGATAAGGACAAACATTCTTAGTAAGTCAGACATTATTTATTAAGAAAAAATACTTGAGTATTTCAATATATTTAGTTTCTGTTAGTTTTCTATAGATAATATTTATATGGTAACATTTTCACTTTCTAGTTACTTATTTCCTGCTGCCAAAGGACATGACAAAAACATGCTTTCTAGATTAATATCTGCCTCTAATCAGAAGGAGCGAGGAAGAGCAGACACAAGTTAAAATGAATTTTTAAAAACATACGTAATCTGTGAGCATGTACTTCCACATGCTTTGGCTTGAAGACAGACTTTAACCTTTTGATTTTGCCCCCAGGAAAGGTGTGGGTGGGCACACGTTTGTATTCCAGTTGGTGTTAGATACCATCAGCTGCAGCATCAGTAAATTAGTAATTAGAAAGTCCTGTCCCAGTGTTGTACGTTCCACTGAAGTTCATCCAGGAACTAAACCCAATGTCAATTGGAAAAGAAGTACCAGCTGAGAAAAGTTTAAATGATTCTCATCTTTAGGGCCACTGTGAACTTCATGAACACGGTTACCCGGGAATTTGCTTTTGAATAACTTTGAGACATTGACCTTGACAAAATCAGGCAATGTCTAGTCAGAACTGTCACCATGATTATTTTGTCAAAATGGATAGTTAGGTGAAATAATTAACAAATTCATTAGACATTCAATCAATCTTTAAGGGATGTAATTAATTAACTTCATACTTAAAATGTGAAAAATACTTGTTCCCAGGGATAAGGAATGTTTATAAAATGGAGTTGGTGGGGCAGTGCCTGTGGCTCATTGAGTAGGGTGCTGGCCCCATATACCGAAGGTGGCGGGTTCAAACCTGGCCTCGGCAGAACTGCAAAACAGAAAAATAGCCGGGTGTTGTGGTGGGTGCCTGTAGTCCCAGCTACTCGGGAAGCTGAAGCAAGAGAATCACCTAAGCCCAGGAGTTGGAGGTTGCCGTGAGCTGTGTGATGCCACGGGACTCTACTGAGGGCAATAAAGTGAGACTCTGTCTCTACAAAAAAAAAATAAATAAAAAAATAAAAAATAAATAAAATGGAGTTGGTGCCATGAAGGTGCTTCCTCTTATTCCTCTTTGGTTTCCATAATTCCCGCTGACTCCCTCCCTCCCTTCCTTCTTTTTTTTATAGCTCACTTGTTTATTTGCTTGTGAACTTTAATTGAGGATGTAATTCAGGTTCTCAATCATCTTTGGTTTTTAAGTAAAGAAACCCACCTTTTGGATGAACTGCTTTAGAGTTGGGGCCTCCAGATTTTTCTTTTGCGCCAGAGCACACACAACTGACACTGTGCACACTTGCTTCTGTACCTTTCTGTAAGGTATGAGGCACTTTTCATATTCTTTGGCTTTCATACCCTTGGTGATATAAATATTTGACCTTACTGTCCTTTAGCTCTTCTTCAGAAATGAATATGAAACATCTAGCAACTATTTGAGCTTGCCCCACCCCCTGTCTTATTGCTGATTATCCAAGAAGTCTAAATACACAAGTCTCTAACTGTATGAAATGAGAAATTCTAGGTGATAATTAGGGATTATTAACTAAGTCATTATTTCCCCTGAGCAGGTCAGATTTTTTTTTTTTTTTAGTATTAACTTAAATTTTAGGTATTGAAGAGCATTCATTAAGCAGTCCTTATTCCCAATGGGACCCTGAACACGCTGAAGATAATGTCAGTAGTTTTCAGGTTCCATGGTCAAAATACCATTGGTAATCTCACCGTCCACTCAATCACACTTATGAAAATGTTCCTTTAATTTGCTTCTTTGTGGACATCTCTATTTTCTGTGATAATTATGTCTCTCATGTTTAAAAAAATTATAGTTCTGTAGTAGAAGGTGTGGATGTCACATGTCTCCTCAGTCCACCTCTGAATTCAACTTGGATGAGGTGGCAGGGTTTGTACACTAGGACAGCCTCCCTTTTAAGGGCCTGTATCTCTTTGAGGGCTTTACCCTGGAGCTGTGAAAGGTAGTCAGGAATCATGGCTGCTCAGAATGACTGGATATATCAGTTCCACAATAACTGTCAACATGCAAAGGACTAGAGCCACGGGACAAATGCCCCCAGCTTCTCATCCCTCATGTGAAAATACTGAGACACATTTCTAGGCACATGAGTGGGGCCCAGCAAGGAACCCTTAACATCCACAGCAGGAATCTACTCATTAGAACATTCTTTATTAATTTTCTTCTTTCTTGGGTTCACTTTCTCTACTCCCTTATTCGTGTTTTCGGGTATCACATCCCAGATAAGCCACTTAGCATTCCAGATCACTTCCTGGGATAGGCTTAGGGAAAAATTACCTAAGACTCTTCCTTGGTGTCAGAGCACACACAGCTGACACTGTGCACACCTGCTTCTGTGCATTGGAAGCCTGAGTGCGTTATTCAGGAGAGCACCCTGCTGCGATTCAGCTACAGTTTAATTGTCTTATATTTCTTACCATATAAGACACACAGGTACACATAGAGGGAGACCTCTATTCAATTTTCAGAAGATTAGGATGGAAACTACCCAGTGATGTGGGCTTTTAAATACACTCATATCCTTATCTCCTTGATTCTGCATAACACTTTGAAAGGTCAGCATACTTAACCCTATTTGCAGATGGAAATATTGAGACTTGAATTAAAGGACTAAAAACACAACCAGGGTATGTTAAGAAGGAAAAAGTCCTTCTAACTCCAAAGTGAGTAGACTCTGCTAGACACCATTTAAGGTAAGAAGGGATTACCTAGAAACCTGA
The DNA here is from genome assembly GCA_963574655.1 of Perodicticus potto. Classification (NCBI taxonomy): domain Eukaryota; kingdom Metazoa; phylum Chordata; class Mammalia; order Primates; family Lorisidae; genus Perodicticus; species Perodicticus potto. The sequence goes on along the minus strand of CAUYRH010099982.1, from coordinate 26,956 downwards.
AAATTCTAAAGAATACCTTATATTCATCAGTATGACCACTTTTAAGTGATTCTGGAGTAAGAGAAAAACAATCTAAGATAATTGTTTTTCAAGCTCATTAGAATGATGATCACACAATTTCTTTAGTCCTCAATTTTTAAAAAGTATGGGGTGTGTTTGGGGGAGGGGATGATCCTTAATGTAGTTCTCATTGACCATGTTTCTGGCACCAAAAGAGGGTCCACTTCCAGCTATAAACAATTGTTTTCTCATAATGTGGCTGCTGTCTTCAAGATATTCTATCAGTTTTGCCGCAGATCTTAACTGCTTCATCTGTTCTTTGAGGTTATTCCTAATATATTCCCTCCTCCTAGCTAGACGTTATTGTGCTGATATTTGATCTCAATACACACCTTTCCCTAGAATTAGACTGGTCCTCTTCCTATGACAATAAATCCCTTCTTTTCCAAATAGTGCCTTCCTCCCTCTATTCAAATCCTACTCATACTTCATGATCCAACTAACATTCCCTTTGCTCTGCTGTGCTCTGCAAGATTCCCACTATTCCTGTACTCAGAGCCATTTTTTCCCTAAAATGTTTTCCATGTGCTATGGACCAAATATTTGTGTGGCTCTGTCCCCCCAAATTCTTTACATAGAAGCCTTAACTCCCAGGGTATTAGGAGGTAAGCCTTTGGAAAATAATCAGGTTTAAATGAGGTCATGAGGACGGGGCCCTCATGATGAGATCAGTGCCCTATAGAAAGAGTCAGGAGAGCTTGCTCACCCTCTCTGCTTCCCATGATTTGAAGATACAAGAGAAGATGACCATCTGCAAAGTAGAATATGGGTCCTCAATAGACACTGGATCTGCTCATACCTGATCTTAGATTTCCTGGGCTCCAGGTCTTTAAAAAATAAATTTCTATTGTTTAATCCACTCACTCTGTGGCAATTTGTTATAGAAACAAGAACAAAGACGTGATGGTATTGGTTTTCATTCAATGTAGGAAAGGAACAGGACATGCTTTTTCCAAGTTTCTCAAGTTCCTTGAAGCAAGATAGACAACAGACTTGCACAAACACATATCTCAGTTACTTATGGGCAACACAATGGTGGGAAGCTCCCTAGTGGAAGGACAACTAGCTGCGGTTGGGAAACTTTGTCTTCCTCCAGGAGGTCATTAACCAAACTACTTACAGCTCTGGGCCTTAAGTGAAGCCAAGTACTGAAAGAAGATTCTTTTGAGGTCCTAAGTTTCAAATATATTAAGCATATTCAATTACAGAAGGAATATACAAGAAATCACATCTAGATTACCTAATACTCATCATTCACCTACAGTGTAAGAAAGTCCCCTGTGTGTTTCTTGGACTAGGCTTTAAATTTTTCACTGAGGTGGATTCCACACAATATCTTTGAGCCTTTATTGAAAAAGAGTTGCAACTGTCTTGCAAGCATTTGTGGCTTGCAAGGGAGGGAGAAAGTAAGCATTTTGTCTGGTTGGGGTGTAAATAAAGGAAATTTCCCTGGAGCTGTTTAGGATGTGATTCTGGACCCATTTTACAGAGCTTCTGCTTTGCTCTGCAGACTCTCCAAGGAGCTGATCTCGAGAGCCGTCTTGAGATAACTCAGAAGCAGCTCGGAGTTTGGGTCGGCTCTACAGGGAAAGCAGACAGAAAGGGAAACAGCCCTTGAGCTGAATGGATGATTGAACTAGGAATTCAGAGAGGCTTCTCAGAGAAGGAGTGAAATGGTAAAGGAGTTGCTCCTTAAAAGAGGGTGCAGAGAGCTTGCAGCAGGGCTAATGACGCTCTCCCTGCTAGGGCTACTGGGTGACTGCAGCTATCCCTGCCGTTCTTGCTTAGGGAAGGACTGTGGCTGCTGATGTGGTCTGAGACATTCCAAATAAAACTGCAGACAACTGTGTTTCCCACAGCTCGCCAAAAACTTAGCAGAGGGCAGGCTAGATGGATGGCTGGGAAAGTAATTAAACAGAGGAAAGCCAAGAGCTGTCAAATGAGAGAGTGCTCTAAAAATAATGAAACAAGGACTCCACTCTGTAAAGTTAAAGGTTAAAGGAGAATAGCTGGCCACTTAACAAGTTATAATTTGCGATGACTATGTACCAGGCACTTTGTCAGATGCTGAGACTACCACGGTGAATTGATAAGCAGGTCAGACAGACTGTGTTTTGGTCCATTATTTTACTTCCAAGAAACACAGTCAACAGCCTCCTTTGTGATTCACTTGTGCGTGTTTCAACCTGCTTGGCTTCTTGGTGTTGCTGGGCGGGCTTCATTTGTATTGATCCACACAGATTTTACGTTTCTTGATTTTTGCATATCTCAAAACTTTCGTAATGACCCACATACTCACTTTTCTAGGGATTCATGTCCAAAGAGTCCTCGGACAGGAAAGGATTAAGATTCTTGAGTCTAGAGGCAAAATCTGGAGGCTTGTCCATATGTACTGTTTTTTTCTAAGACTTGAATTTGAATGCTAAAGCCTTCACACCAGGTATGCATACCCAGGTTACTATAGATTGCAGATTGTCTTGTGTTCTTGAGCCACTGAATCTCCTGAAATGTTCTCCTGGCTCAGAAAGTCTCTGAGTTTGTAACTCCTGCACATCTGCTAGTGTTGCAGAAAGGAGAGATGGAGGGTAAGAGAGATTTAACCTGTGTTTTCTCTTCTAAACAGAAGCAGAAACAGGATTAGAACCCGTGTCTTCTGCTTCCTAGCTCAGCACACTTACACCAGATTTTAGCATGTCTGCAATTGGAAGAGTCAAATTCCCAAAAGACTCTCTTGAGTTATTCAGAATGTCGGTATCAAAAAAGAACAGGACTCCAGCACTGTTCTTGTCCCTAAGCCCCTACCTCCACACCTGCCCGCCTCTGCCTCCTTTCTCCTTTTCTTAGGTGAATAAGACAATGAAGCAATCTCAGACAGACTTAGAATGTTTGGAGCAAACTTAGATGCACTGCTCTGAAAATCAATTACTATTTCAGCTCCACTGGAGAGAGACTACCTAGGTAGAGACAGCCACTCAAATCTGTTCCTTCTCCCCTGGTCTTGTACCAACTCCTTATCCTGGCCTCTTCTACTCTGCATGTTCAGTTCCCACCAGCTTTTTATGCTTCTCCTGGTTATCACCCCAGTGTGGACTGGAGATTACAGCCACCCTTCCTCCCAACACCATCACCTGGAGGCTGTCAGCATGTAATAATTTTCAGTTGCAACTGACTAAGATGAGAGTATTGTTCTAATTGCTATTGAGTAACAGTAAATTAAGCAGGGTAACAGAGAAAACAGGAGACGATGGGAATGGGAATTGTACTTCTGTTCAGAAGCATAAATTTAGGATTACTGCAGTTGTACTATAACTCTGAAAACTGAGGATTTATGATTTTTTTTATATACTGGGAAAACTTCTAGAGTAGATTGCATTTTTGTTCAAGTAGTAGGTTTAGTTTGTTCTCTATAGAAAAAATGACAAGACAATAAAAGAAGTCCTTGCTGTATGACACCAGAATATTTTAGATAAGAGTCACTACTGAGCCTTAATTGATTTTATACTGGTGGAGAGCAACAGCAAAATAGAGAGAAGAAATGGAATTATGGTGTTCCAGCCTTAGCTAGCGTAATCACAGTCTAAAAAACAAAAGGCAGGAAATGAGCATTTTAGGTATTAGAAAAATCAAAAAGCTTTCTATTCAATGGGTGTCAATCATGTGTCCACCCATGGGCTAGGTGCTTTGGGACATCAAATAAAAATGACAGGAAACCAGAAAAGCTTGGATTAGTCTTGTATGTACTTATTTGAGTTACATGCATAATTAGGTAGATTGCTATATTATTAATTACATATTAATTATTAATTATTGATTATATTATGTAATTATTAATTACATACATAATTATTGTAATTATTGTAATTATTAATTACAAACATATGTAAATGTTTGCAAAAGAAAAAATGTTTCGAATTGGGCAGCGCCTGTGGCTCAAAGGAGTAGGGTGCCGACCCCATATGCTAGAGGTGGCAGGTTCAAACCCAGCCCTCGCCAAAAAACTACAAAAAAAAAAAGAAAAAATGTTTAGAATCAAAGACTAGGTTGAATGGTTCAACTGAATTATGTGATCGGGAAGAAGGACAAGCCCATATATATTAGAAGAATCTAGGAAAGTTTCATGCACCAAATGAAGACTCAAGGATGTGGATGGGAGCAGGGGAGGAGGAGGAGCTCAGGAGATGCAGCTGGGGGGATATAGGTGAGACTGTGACAAGGAAAAGGCACTAAGGAAATGGACCTGTGTAAAGCAGAGGTTGGTGTTAGGATGTGGGTAACACATGGCTATAAATGTCAGGCATTCAAAGACAAAGTTACTCAAGGCTCTCAAAAAGGCCTCATCCATAATTACCAAGAGGAGTGATCTCCCTCTGATAGCAATAGTAAATAATTCTGTTGCCTCGCCGAAGTAGAGAACTAGTTGTATGGAAAGACATCAATACGCTAGGGGAGGCATCCTCAAACTTTTTAAACATGGGTCCAATTCACTGTCCCTCAGACCATTGGAGGGCCGGACTATAGTTTAAAAAAAAAACAAAAAAAAAAAACTACGAACAAATTCCTATGCACACTGCACATATCTTATTTTGAAGTAAAAAACGAAACAGGAACAAATACAATTCACACCAACACATGTGGCCCGCTGGCCATAGTTTGAGGACTCCTGCACTAGGGAAATAATTTGCCCACACCTGTCCCCTTGACCTGCTTCATGAAGTTGGAAATCATTTGATCCTGAGCAAAGCAGGAAGAAAGAACACCCCACGGTGTGGTAGGAACACCAAGGTCATGAGGTTCAAACAGACCTGCCTTTAAATCCTGACTGACAACCTCTGGGCATGGGCAAGCTCTGACTTTTCAAATAAAATGGCAAAATTTACACGAGATGAGAGAATTAGAGGGCACATGAGTGAAACATCTGGCACAATGCCTGGCACCAGCAGACACTAAATAAATGGCAGAAGTTATTAATTTAAGGAAAAACATGGGAACATTACAAAGGAACTTTTCTAGCTTGACATCTCTGACAACTTTAACGCTGATAAAAGAAGAACTGGGGCTTAGTTGAGTAATTATTAAAAATCTCTTCTTGTTCTTCACCCAGTGCTTCCCAAGCAGCATGAAGTCATGTCAGGTTCCCGCTCCTGGTGAGGGTATGCATCTGTTGCTGTTAATCCACCCCAGAATCCATTCCCTCTTTTTTTCTGGTTAACTGCTGCTCGCTTCTTTTTGGAGGAAGCATCTAACTATACTATTACTCCCCATAGTTGATGTGAAATTGAGCCTAACTCCTAGAAGGGTGGGTAGTTGACGTTTAGCCATGCTTCCCCACCCACTGAGGAGTTGAACATGACATACAAATTAGCCCAATCAGTGGGAATCGAATGTCTTATAACTATTTGTGGAAAGAAGCTGTCTTTCTGGTGGGATTGTTGTAAAACACACTGAAAGTTGAGATCTGGCCACCCAGTGCAAAGGACCTGTTAGAATAAAGACAACTAGAACAAAGAAAGGGTCCTGATGTGAAAGGAGCGAGTGTGCCATGCACTGTTCCAAGTGCTCTGAACATCTACTTCATGGAATTCTTTCAGAAATTCTATGAGGAAGTTATTGTCTCCATTTTAGAAAAATGGAATCTGAGTCATTTACTGAGGGGTAAATAACTTTACCGAAATTACATAGCCAGTGACAGGATTTGATTCTGGACAGTCTGGCTTTACATTCCTTACTCATATGCTGTGTTATCTTTTCAGATGTTTCAGATTCTGCGTCCCCTCTGATTTTCAGTAATGTGAGCTAACATATTTTCTGTTTAGTGTAACTCGTTTTAGGCTAGGATTCTACCACTGCCACCCAGAAGGATGGAGTCATTCGACTGCTTTCCTGGTGTTCTCTCTGCCTTCCCCAGGCTCCCAGTCTTAGCCCAGTCCCTCCTCTTCATCTGCTGAGGACATCACCTGATGTCTATGCCTTACTTTTAAAGTTCACCATATTCTGATACTCACCTCTTTGTTTATACCTTATTTCCAGTCCTCTACTGCAAAAACTTTCTTTTTGTTGTCTACTAGTGATCTCTGTCAACCTACAGAGAGCTAATCAGTTACTTCCTGTAAGTACATTGACACCTCTGACCCCTCCTGTGCTAAATCATATAGCTAGGGAAGAAGTCTGAAGCAGTATTTGGCAGTTTAAAAAAGTTCTCATTCAATAAATTTAGTAGGCTTAAGAATGCCTCTAATATAATTTAGAATTTAAAAATAAGGTCAATTGGATGCTGGTGTTCTGAGGACTCACTCTCTCCCTTACTTCTCTTATGAAAGGAGCAGGTGGCTGCCGGTTACCCCCACTCCCAATGTCCCAGGGCTCCTTGTTAGCTTTCAGGCAGTGGTTGAGATATGTGAAACAAGGCTTCTTGCAGCCATTCATTTACCCTTCCTTTGAGCTCTCTCTCACCAATTCTGTTGTCAATACAAGAAAGTCAAAATAAAGTTGACCCTTGAACCACATGAGGGGTCAGGGACACCAAGCTCTCCCACCCCATTTCCCGTGATGCTGTGCAGTCAAACATTCACATATAATGCGGACTCCTCCAAAACTTAACTACTAATCCACTGTTGATCAGAAGCCTTCCTGACAACATAAACAGTCCATTAACACATATTTTATATATGATATGTAGTATGTACTGTATTCTTACAATAAAGTAAGCTTGAATAAAAGAAAATATCATTGAGAAAATACTACTCATTAAGTGGAGGTGGATCATCACAAAGCTTGTTGTCCTTATAGTGAGGATGAGGAGGAGAAGGAAGGGAAGAAGGGTGGCCTTATCATTTCAGGGGTAGCAGAAACAGAAGACAATCCACATATATGTGGACCCATGTGGTTTGGTCTCCTGTTGTTCAAAGGCCACCTGCATGTATGTCTACATGAATAGTAACAATGGGAACACCACATACTAGGTTTAATTGTGGCATATTCATTTTTCATTTCCTTTTTTACTCTCTCTCCAAACTTCTTCTTCTAGTAATATATATAGTTGTGCTCCCAGCTGGATGAGGTTGAGTGCTAGTCTCTAGTGCAAAAGATGAGAAGAATAATTGGTTAACACAAAAGCTGCAGTTTCCATCTGTGGTTGGAAAAGGCAGCATTTCCAAACTGAAATCTCCTGAATGAAGACAGATTTCTTAAGAATGTTCTTGGCCCTCCACTTGACAATATGAATTTGGGACTTTTCTCTGCCTCACATGTCTTAAGGAGAGTAAGCTGTCAGCCTCCCCATCCTATATGCTGTAATCTGACCACAAAATTACCCTTAAGTGCTGATTATACACTGCCAGGTTCCTAAGCTTCATTCACTACTCACCCCATGTTCTGTTGACCCAGGTTCTGTTTCCTTATTTTTCCAAACAGATTTGCAAATGAAGAAATTTCAATTTCAATATATTTTTGTCTTCAAAAGAAAGAACAACAGGCTGAGACAACAAATACACACAACAACAACACAAATCTGAAAGTCTGAAAATTCTACTATAACCTAAGGAAGATCTTCATACACCAAAGAGAAATATTTGTGATTTTAGAAAATTTAGGAGGGTTACTTTGAATTATCACAGAGCTCAAATGGAATTACAACACAAGGCAGGACAAAATCCTTCTTTAACATAGCCTCCCTCCCAGATATAGCCTCCCTGTCGTTCAGATGACAAGGGCTTTGCATCTGAATTTCAGCAATCAGACTGTCTTTGGGAAACTTGATGTTGGTGAAGCCTATAAATCTGTCCTTCAGCGGTGTCCTCTGGGCCCTAGAGGGTCAGTTCGACTGCAGTTTGGTTTGGCTGTTTCTGAGGACCAAGAGCTGCTCAGCTTCAACTCTAGAGCCTATAAGGTGCTAGAAATTTGGGGAGAATAAATGAGAAGAGTTAAAAAATAAACCTTATAGTTTTCTTTATCATACCCTGAACATACATAACTAAATCCTCTAATAGTTTTCTTGTAACTGAGTGGATGTACCATTACGAGTTTCTTGAACACTGGTGGAATTTGTTTTGAGCTCATATCACAGGACTAGAATAGAACCCACACATCTTGAGTGCTTGACTTTTATCTTAAATCAGGAGTCTTAAGAGAAAGATGCATATATTTCACTTTGATTCCAGTAATTTCTGTTAAACTGGCCACTTGAGTTCCTTTGATTGTGAGCCACTTAATCAGATTTTCTAGTGCTGTGGCTCCATCACAGAAGAAAAGTAATTTCTGTTTTTTTCAGTTCACTGGGTAAGTAAATGCCCAATTACCTTCGGGGGCCATTATGGCTCCATTTTGGAGATTTTGCCTCCAGGCTCCACTCCAGTTTCCTCTCCAGTTACCTTATCTCATTTCCCAGTTGCTTGGCCAAGTGAGGTTTCCAGGACACAATGCCAATCTCAAGGCCAGAGCTGCAGGGTAAAAAAATGACACATGTAGTTACTGTTTCATTTCATAATATGGAAGTCACTTTACACTCAACTATCATCTCTTTGACCCAAATATCCTATTGCTTACATCTTTTGCCTTTATGTTAATTCATCTTACATTCAAACTCCAGTAATTAATAAGATAGGCTTTTTGTTCCCTGGGGAAAGAGGAGCATCACCTATTCATACCTAGGCATTAAAAAATTAATACTTTATTTTTCACTGAGGATTTCTTTTTCTTTTTTTTTAGAGACAGAGTCTCACTTTATCACCCTTGGTAGAGTGCCGTGGCATCACACAGCTCACAGCAACCTCCAGCTCCTGGGCTTAGGCTATTCTCTTGCCTCAGCCTCCCAAGTAGCTGGGACAACAAGTGCCTGCCACAATGCCTGGCTATTTTTTTTTGGTTGAAGTTTGGCCAGGGCTGGTTTGAACCCGCCACCCTGGGTATGTGGGGCCAGCACCTTACTCACTGAGCCACAGGTACTGCCCTTCACTGAGGATTTCTTAACAAACCCCTTGGTCTTATTTCTCTCCTACTGCTCCTGAATTACATCCCACAGTGCAACTCAGTGAAAGAACTTTGTTTGGAAATAGAACATAATTCCTGGACCATGTTATAAAGTAGTTTTCCAGGAATCTGAGAACTATGTTTAATCATGTTATTTGGACATGCAATTTCAACTATAAACACATTTCACTCCATTTGAAGATAAAGAAGGAAACAGATGTAAAACTTATCTGGATACCTCAGAGAGGGTATATGTAATGCCACTGAGTTCATGACATTCTACCTAAGAAAGCAAATTAATAATTAAGAGTAACTTCTAGGGACTTCTAATTGGTATTTTTGGAACAGGGTTTAGATTTAGTTGGAAAAGCAAGATGTCACTCTTATAATCATCAATCCTGTTATTTAACAAAGAGGATGTAAAAATGTAATACTTAAGTGAGCCTCACTTCCCACTAGTTCATTTCCAGTTTTATACAGTGATTATGTAGTTGCTTTATAACCATCTGCAATCAGATGTCTGTCTAAAGTGTTTTATCTTAACATTTTGTTATAATGAGTGAACCCTGGCAATTTTTATTGGTTGGGGGAAGTAGGATTTCCTTTTTATTTTCCACTTCCCACCAAGTATAGGGGATAGTTAATAGGTTGCATTATGGAAAATAAAGTTTGCATTTAAAAACTTTTAGCTTAATATATCTTTTATATCAGTGTATTTTGAAGGCCCTGGGATTTGAGATACTATCCTTTTTGTTCTCAGTGGTTCAGAGGAATATTTTTAACTAGCTAATCTTCTGGCTCACTGATCCTCTCTTTAGTTGTGTCTAATTTGTTATTAAGCATATCTCTTGAGTTTTTCATATTAGTCTTCGTGGTTTACAGTTCTAGAATTAAAATTAATTTTCATTCCATTTTTTGGGAGATTCTATTTCTTAAAGTATTTTCATCATTTATTTCTTTGAATATACTCACCACTGTTGATTTAAAGTTCATGTCTAATAACACTAATATGGGTTATCTATAGTTCTGCTTCTACTTTTGTTTTGTGTTATTTTACCCTCCTGGTCATAATATTCATTAAGATTAATAAATCTTAATTATATGTTGAATGATATATGAGGAAAATCATAGTCCCTCTGAATTATATTGATTGTTTATTTGGGTTTTCTTTTGTGTTTTATCATTATTGCTGATTTTCCTCCAGAGATCATCCTATCTTCTGAAGAGCAACCGAGAGAAAGATTACCTCATTCTAGTAGGGACTAAGATGACTTGAGGCTGCTTTTGAAATATTTATAAGACTTATTCTAATACTCATTCAATAGCATTTCTCAGGGGTTATCCTGTGGAGATAAAATTATAGCCAGCATTGTAACTCAGTTCCCCCCATTCTTGTGAGTTCTGACCTCTATTTTTTTTCATCTGCCTAGGATAAGAAATAATAAGAATATCTCCTCTCATAGTCAGCCACTCTCTTCTTGGCTTCATCCTCCCTTGTTTTGCAACCCTATGAGCAAATGCCTGAGGCAAAAACCTATGCCTAGAGCAGGCTTTCTCACTCCCTCCTCCTTCTGGGAACTTCATACTTTAGACCTGTCCTCCTTGGCAACCCCAACTTCAAAGTTCCCTCCTCATTTCTGTGAGTTCTATTAAAACTCTAACTCTTTTGATCTCAAGAGCTGATTTTTCCTGTTAGCCTCTTGCCTCTTTCCAAGAACAAACTCTAAAGAAAATACCACCACCCAGAAAGTTAAGCTTATTTTGATGATATTTCCCTTTCTCCAGGTTGTAGTCCCTCAAGTCCGGGCTGCCTCAGAAACTCTCTGAAGCCTTTGATCAGGTTTCTTTTTAAATTTAATCTGGCTTCTCTGGTTGATTTTGATTGGATAATAGGCTTACTGCAAGCTTTTCCATTAACATCAGAACAGAAATCTCTTCATGCAATGTGGAGATGCAATTTTCAAAAGGAGTTAAAAAATGAATCCTGATTTCTCAGGTGTCCAATTATTTTGACCAAGGTTATGTCTTTCAATTACAAACTGAAATGCCGTGGCCTGTTTAACATATTATTAGATAAATTTTCCACATTTTTTATATCTTAAACCAGAAATTTCTCTTGTGCCATTTCTCCTGGGCAAAGAGTGATATTTTCTGTCTCTTTACGTTTCCCAGTCTCGTGTCTCAATGTATACCAGTGACTTGAAGTAATAAATTAGAAGAACAGGAATATATCTAATTGTGTTTTTCAGAGCTCCAGAAAGTTAAATGAAAAATGTCTTTAGGATCACAGTGAAGTTTATTACATAAATTTTTTCCTACATGTAACATATTTCTTTGGCAGGATTTCACAGAATTTTAATATATTATTTTGAATCTCAATAAAGTATATGTGTTGTACAATGTTTCTCAAAGTTACATGTCCAGGGGATTGTTTTCATAATGTATCATGAAAGTTAAGGATACTGGGGGAAAAGATTTAGGAAATACATTCTTAAATACTGTAAGTTATTCAACTAGGTTACCCTGAAAAGTAGCAAGGGCTGAAATATTCCTCAAATATGTAAACTGCCAGTTTATTTGTCAAAATTTCATATGTGGAAGTATTTATTTACAAATAAGAAAATTTGTGTAGCTCATTTTTAAATTGAATAACATTTATAAATATGAATTGATGCTGCTTTTCAAGTAATTATGCAAGACATCTTCATTTCCTTTAGTTCATAATTTCCTTTGAAACATGCAACAACTGCTGTGAAACAAATGATATAATTATTTTAAATATGAGCAAATTGAAGCCAAAAAATGTTAAGTAACTTTTTAAATTTAGAAGTATTAAATGGCAGAATTGAGATTTGACCAGAAAAAAATACATAAATAAGCTGAATCCCACAATATCAGATGAAGAAGCATTGAAAAAGGACAAAGTGAAAATAATAAGACAAGTTTAAGACAACAGTATGATTAAGTATATCAACGTTGTGTTTCTTAATATAAATTTGTATTTCTTTTTCCAAGTATCCTTAGTAAGCCATCAAGTAGAAAATTCTAGAATGGAAGAGTTATCTTGATGGTAACACTACACAATTATATGTTATAGCTAATAATATATTATAGCTAGTACATAAGTACTATTAACTCAATAGTACTTATTTTATATAGAATAGAGTATTATAAATGATTTAAACATGCATACTGACATTTAATGCTCACAATAATTGTGATGGTGTTAGTAATAATTGGTATACAAGAATTACTAAAAATTATTGGATGTTTATTCTGTGAAAGGTCATATATTTTACTTTTTAATAGGCTATTTTAATTTTCACAATAAATAAATGAAATAGAAACTGTTTATTTTGGCCATAATGTTACTGAGGTATATAGAGTTAAATGGATGTCCCAGTGTCACCTGATTAGTGATTACAATCCAGACTGTATGAAAGAAAGCTAGTATTTTTTTAAACACTATGCTATACTCCAGCTAAGCTTTAAGGTTTGCAGTAATGAGAGCAAAAATTGTGAAGCACTACTTTAATTTTATGCCGTTTTATGTTTTCCCATTTAAAGTCCCATAAAAGATTGATGACCAGCACCTAAGCAATTATATTGTTTTCTGTTTGTTATGGCTAAATAATAAATGTTATGGGATCTACATAGAATTAATCAAAATAGTAAAAACATGTCTCAAGAGCAGATTTTGTGATCTTTTACTCTGGCAAAACTGCCACTAAACTCCCCAAAGATAATAAATGTAATTAATTTCTAACATCAGTAAGCACAGGATTCATTTGAGGATGGCAAGTTTGTGAGGGAAAAAATAAGTTTATAGTCATAGAAATGACAGCCTACTGTTGTTTGCATTTATATTTGGGATAATTAAATCACTGTTCCTTCATCACCACACTCCCCCACCTCCATTCATGTTAAGAAAGAAGACAATATTTAGACTAAGAATTTAAACTCTAAGAAATGCCTAGGTCAACCCTTATTTTCTTTATAGTTAAAAGTAGATATTGCACAAATGTAAGATAAAATTGCTTATTATAATTTCTACTCAGAAATATTTGTGTTATATTTGTTCTTGTCCCAAGTTATCAGCTGTGCTCTCTGTGACAGGGTTATAATCTCTACCAGTTACTTGAGGTGCCTCTATGTGGCATGAGTATGCTTTCTCATCCCAAGGATGTTGAGCATTTGACTTCCTTCGACCAATGGAATGTGAGTAAATATAAGTGTGTAACATCTAAACAGATAATTTAAGTGCTGCTAAACAATTTCCCCATTGGAATGTACATCATTGGTGGGGTCAACTTTTCTCATCTAGATCTCAGAATGAAAAAGATACATAGAAAAGTGACTTGGAACTGACATAAAATGTGAAATAGAAAAAAAAGCCCATTGTTGCAAACCATCAAGGTTATAAAGTTATGATATTTGTTATTGTGTCAAAACTTAGGAGAAACTGACTGAGGCAAAATTATCTAAAAGTCTTTAAGAATTATTTCATTTATACGGTGATGTTTTATACATTTAAGTTGAAATAACAGTTATTATTTTAATTTTTTTTTAGTTTGGAATGTTCAGGTATTTTATTTCTATACTTTGTTTTTGTAAAGAGTGAATCAAAGTTATAAGTGTGTCCTTCACCCAGATAGTGTGAACTGCACTTAAGTAGGTGTGAATTTATCTATTCCCTCCTCCTCTTTGCTCTCAGCTTGATTTTTACTGATATTTACTTCCATACGTGCAGTAATATGTTGATCAATTACTTTGAATTTGATACTGAGTACATGTATTTGTTTCTCCATTTTTGTAATGTTTCACTCAGAAGAATGGTTTCCAGATTGTCACAAAAGATAATAGATCACTATTTTTTTATGGCTAAGTAGTACGCCATAATATGCACATACCACATTTTCTTAATCCATTTATGTATTGGTGGGCACTTGGTTGTTTCCATGTCCTGTGAACTGTAATGCTAAAAACATTTCAGCGCAGGTGATATTTTCATAAAATAACCCTTTTTCCTTTGGGTATACACCCAGTGGGTTTGCTGGATCCAATGGTAGGTCCACCTAACGCACTTTGATCTATCGCTGTACAATTTTCCATAGAGGATGCACTATTTCGCAGTCCCACCAACAGTGTGTAAGAGTTTCTTTCTCTTTACATGTACACCAGCATCTGTTGTTTTGTGACTTTTTATTAGGAGCCATTCTCATTTGAATTAAATGGTATCTCATTGTGGTTTTGATTTGCATTTCCCTAATGATTAGGAATATTGAGCATTTTTTCATGAATTTATTGGTCATTAGTAAATCTTCTTGACAAATCTCTGCTCATGTCTTCTGCCCACTTTTTCATGGGGTTGTTTAGTTGTTTCGTCCTTATTTGCATGAGTTCTTTGTAGATTCTGGATATAAGTCCTTTATCAGGTATATAGCATGTAAATATCTTCTCCCATTATACAGGTTGTTTATTTGTTCTCATGATTGTGTCCTTAGCTGTGCAGAAGCCCCTTAATTTGATCAGGTGCCATTCATTTATATCCACCATTGTTGTGATTACTTGTGGGGTCTTCTTCATGAATTCTTTGCCTAGTCCAATACCTTTAAGATTCTTTCCAACATTTTTCTACAGGATACCTGCAGTTTCCTGCCTTAGCATAAGTCTTTTATCCACCATGTGTTAACCTTTGTCATTGGTGAGAGGTATAGTGACTATAGGGATATTCGGATATTCAGCAGTGAGTATGTAGCGCTTTTTCTAGGATGAGTTCATGAACCTTGATTGTATGTAAAGATTAACGATCAGATAATTTGTGTGTGAGAGACAGAAATATATAATCTGTATTATATACCCATACCATATTTATACATTAATGCATATATCTACACAAATATATATTACATATTTTGGGGCTCAGGACAAGGTAATCTAAAATATAATACCTGAGCATACTGAGTATTTTAAGTTTAAGGAACTTAAGAAAACCACAGCAGCAGGAAGGGAATAATCGGACCTTCTCCCTTACTCCTTTCCTGAAGACTTTTATATGCTAGTTGTACTGTTTATGTCTGAAGGAAAGAAATTTTACACAGAGAAGCCAAGAAGAATCTGAGAAAACAGGCCTTGTTAAGTTTCACCCAGTTTATCACTGGGTCATAACCTTTTGTTCTCCAATCATAATTAGCATGATATTTATAAAAATACAGCTTTCCTTTCAGTAGAGACAGAATCTTGCTCTTGCACAGGCTGATCTCCAATTCCTGAGCTCAAGCAATGCTCTTGCCTTTGCCTCCCAGAGTGCTAGGATTAAAGGTGTTAGCAACCACACGAGTATCTTCATTTCTGAAGGATGCTATGCCATGTAAAACTCTCTTTAAATAAAATGTTACACTTTTCATTTTGTTAATCTGTTTTCTGCTTTAGCAGTTTTGAGCCTTGCCACAGGTGAGGGACAGATAATACTTATTTTTCATTTATGCGTATATATATACATAAATAACACACACATATATGTATGTTCATAAAAAATCAATATTACTAAAAGTTTATGCATAAATTTCAAAATTTTTTGCACCAAAATAAACTCATACTAACTTGTTGTAATATATCTGAACAAGATCTAGTTTGGATCAATAAGAACAATCAAATTTTAAAAGGGGCCCCCATCAGAGCTACATGAATTTTTATAACATTGAAGTAAGAACAAAAATTAAATTTATGGTGAAGCTTGAGTAGAATAAGTATAAAATCATTGATACTTTATTAAAAGTTTATGAGTTTATGGGGAACAATGCCTTAAGGTAATCAGCATTTACAAATTGATAAAATAGTTATGATAGAATTGATAACTATTTTATCAATTTGTAAATGATAACTATATTATCAACCACAATGACTGATCATTCACACTAATTTGCAAGGAAAGAATTAATCTTGTTTGTGTCTGTAGTAAAATGGCCTGTTGGATGGCGAGTGATGCTATCTTGAAGCAAAATCACCATGATGAGTAATGTTTGACTCCTGTATGCCAAAGTTTTCTGTAGCAAGGTCTTTATGCCTATGGCATAAATAACCCTCATAGAGATGCTTATCTAAACTTCTCCAGTGGTCATGGGGAAGTTTTTTTTAGCAAGAAAAGTCTTACCAAAAAAGCTTGCCATAAAGATATTTTCTGGACAGTGGGTTCAGGGAATCCACTGTCTGGCATCCATTTGCAACATAACTTCTATTTGTAAGTCCCTATGAAATACTCACTTCACTTATAATAATTGGATTTGTCAGCCTCTTTCTTTGGCCTCAAAGCTCCTTTCAACTTTAGGGGTAGGTTTGGATATTTTTGTTCACCATCGAACCGTGCTCTAATTGGTGAAGACTGTTGATTAACAACACACACAGAAAATCCAGCATTGCAGTCATCTTGACTGGCTCATCTTACACCATTCTGACTGAAAAATTAAAGTAAACTCTCTACTCAGTTGGTCCCAAAATTGTTGTGTCTAGATCAGCTGCAGAAAAAACAGAACTTTAAAAGAAAATTTTAAACAAGTGGGATCAAGATCCTCAAACATTTCTTTGAATAATTGTAACATAAGCTGAAACATGGCTTTATCAGTATGAATCTGAAGACAAAACACAACCAAAGCAATGGATACCAAGAGGTGGACATGCTCTAGTCAAGCAAAAGTGGACCAGTCAAGAGCAAGTATCATGGCAATAGTTCTTTGGGATGCTCAAGGAATTTTACTTGTTAATTTTCTGGAGAGCCAAAGAATAGTAACGTCTGCTAAAAAGGAATGTGGGGGGGGTTGTTTGTTTTGTTTTGAGACAGAGTCTCACTATGTTGCCCTCCGTAGAGTGCTGTGGCATCACAGCTCACAGCAACCTCAAACTCTTGGGCTTAAGTGATTCTCTTGCCTCAGCCTCCCCAGTAGCTGGGACTACAGGTGCCCACCACAATGCCTGGCTATTTTTTGGTTGCAGTTGTCATTGTTATTTAGCTGTTCTGGCCTGGGTTCGAAATCTCCAGCCTCTGTGTATGTGGCTGATGCCATAACCACTGTGCTACGGGCACCGAGACACTAGAAGGATGTTTTGAGAAGTTACCCAAAGCTTTAGCAGAAGCTCTTCCAGGAAAGTTTTACCAAAGAGTCCTTCCCCACCCCAAAATTGTTTTCTGCTCATTCCTCTCATTTTGCGAGCATTTCAATGGTGAATAATTAAGAATCCATCTTATAGTCTTGATTTTGCTGCTTCTTGCTTATTTTTGTTTTCTAATCTTTAAAATTCTATAAATGCCACCAATTTTTCTTTAGTTAATAATATAAAAAAGACTTCACTGATATGGCTAAATTCTCAGGATCCTCCAGGAATAAACGAGTTGTCTGGTACCTTTGTTTACACAAGTGTCTTGAACTTCATGGGGCTTATGTTAAGAAACAAAGTTTAGATTTTTTAATCTTTTAATTTTATTTTTTAAAAAACATTTTGAAGTTCCCTCATATCCACACATAAACACACACAACACACATATACAGAAGTTAGGACACCAAGAAGGTATGTGGGGAGGTCAGAGAGATCTTACTTTTTCCGCTAAATTAAATCTGTCAATAATGAGAAGCAGAGTACGTATAAGATGGGAGAAGTGAACCTGTGATACAAAGAAAGCAGAAAATAAAAGTTCTTTACCTTGGACATAGGTTCTGACAGATGAAAGCACAGTCTAGTTCTCTGGTTTTTATAGTCCCTTTAATCATACTAGCCATATCGTAAGTGGATATAAGGGATAAGTTAAGCCCCTCCAGAGGGGAACAGTACCGTGGTCAGCCTTCCGAGTTCTAGAGACTTGACCCTTTTCATCTGCCAGCAAAACCAGAACCACCTGTCTTATTGTCTGTCTTGCTGCCTGTCAAAGAGTACTTATATTACCCGAACCAAACTTCTATTGTTGTTTATCTTTACTCCCTAATTCCCCGAGGAAAAAAAAGGTTTTTAAACTGTATTCAATGAGACAAGAGCGGTTGGGCTGCCAAGAGGAGTATTTGAATGAGGAAGTTTGAGCAGATGGGCTGGTGGGCCTCTACTATCCTTCCCTCACTCAGGCAGAACGTCTTCATTTTTTTCTATATAGACACTGGGATGCTGCATAATATTTTATTTGTTAAAAAGTCTGATGGCAAAATTAGTTTGAAAACATCTGTGCCAGTAGATGATGAGTGGAAATGGATTAATCAGATACAGTAAACACTATTGATTTTAGTGCCTTAAAATTTAAGGGAATTATTAAAATGATTTTCAAATTGCCAAGACAGGCTGAATCACGCCTTGGAGACAGCCATATATGTTACTGAAAATAAGGTTGGCGGATGCTGGGGTAGACAGTTGGTGTTCCTTGATTTAGCTCTTAAACTTCCTTTGTGCTCAGTTTTCTGGCTCCATGCCTAATGGATCGTTACCTCGCTAGATGATACCTTGTTTCTCCAGACTTTCTTTTGGCACCATTCTTCTATGATAAATTTATCAGGTTCCAAGATAGCCTGATAAATAACCACACTTTCTTTTGAAATGTTGAAAATTCGTCCTATTTTTTGAGTAGCTATTACATTCCTATGATATAACAGCAAAAGCTATAAGATAGTATAAAATAAAAAGTGTTAAGTTTCCCTCATACCGTGATCTACCAGCAATTGAGTGTCCTCTCCTGGACCCACTACTGGCCAGATTCTTGTGTCTTTGTGCAAATATACAGGTAAACATGTATATTATTTTTTACTTTTTAACAAATATCTAACAGACTTTCTGTACTTTGCTTTTGTCCCTTGAAAATATTCTAACAATTGTTCTGTATGCATATAGGATAGTCTTCCTCACTCTTTTTTCCAAAGGGAGTTTTCTATTACATGAATGTTGCATAATATTTAACTAATCCTATCATTTAGGATTTTTAATGCTCCAATGAATCCATGTACATATTTGTGCAAGCACACCCATAGGACAAATCGCTAGAAGTGGCATTGCTGCTTCTGCATTGCATTTCCATAGATATTGCCCAATTATTTCCATAAATATAGTCCCATTTTGCATTCACAGAAAAATATACAAGAGTATTTTGTTTCATACCCTCGCCAAAAAAAAAAAAAAATGTGTTTGGAAACATTTTAATTTTCACTAATAAAAATCACCCAATAATCTAGTTTATATTTATCCTACTATGAAGGAGTTTGAGATTGAGCATCTTTCACATTTATGCTTGTATTTCTTTGACCTGTCTAAATCTTTGCCCCTTTGAAAATAGGTTGCTTTATTTGTTCTCATTAATTTATAGAAAAAATAGCCTATTAAGAAAGTTAACTTACTTCCTATTATATGAATTGCAATTTTCAATTTTCTTTCTGTCTTTTAGTATGTTTGCTGTGTAGAATAATTTAGAAATATATAACCAATGCATTTTTTTCACATTTATGTCCTCTGTTGAATTCTATCATTTATGAGGACTTTCCTATTCCAACATGAAACAAACATTTCCCAAATTCTATTCTTGTATTTCAAGTTTTTAAAAATGTAAGTCTTTCATGCATCTAAAATTTATTTTCAGGTACATTCTGAATTAAGGAAGAAAGGATGTTTTTAGTTGGATAACAGTTGTCCCATCAAATTAATAAATCATCTGTTTTCACCTATGATTTCAAATATAAACTTTATCATGTACAAAACCCCATATATATATATTAATTTATTTTTTATTTCTGAACTTTTAGGACTTTCCATTGATATATTAACATGCTAATTCATTACTATTTTAACTAGAATATATAGTTTATTATCAAATAGAAATATCTCCTATCATATTGTTTTTTAAAAATTTCCTAGGTTGAAAGAATTTTGCTCTTTAAATACAAAATTTAAAATCATCTTGTCCAATTGCCATTGGCATTTGCACTGAAATCATATTAATTTTATAGACTTATTTCAGTAGAACTGACCTCTTTAAGATACTGAAGATTTCTAATCAATGGCTTAATGCATTTTTAAAGTTTTTATTAATATTTAATGTTATTCTTTATCTAGAACTTGCCACTCCTTAGTAAGTTAGTTCTTGGGCAATCTGTTCATTTATTATTTAACTGCATCTTTTCTTCTGTTACTCAGTCTATGTGTGTATTTCTATCTCTTATGTGGTTATTTGATCAGTTTCCTTCAAGATACGCAAATGTACAGAGTGATGCATTCTGGATGTGTGTGTGTGTGCCTCTGTGTGTATGTCTGATATAAGTAAATTTCAGTTCCTACCAGTTAGTTAATTGGCATCTGGAGTATATGTATCAGACATATGCGCTCAAATATACCACTACTTGATCTCTTCAAATATTGTAACTGAAATGTACAACAGAAGGTTTGTTGACTAGCAAAAGAGATGTCAGAAATATATATTACCTACTTAGGCTAATGGTGTTTAAGATATGTGAGAAGGCTGGAAATCTTTTAAGCAGCCCCTCTGCCTGACCACAATTAAAGTAAGAGAATCCCAAGCAAAGTAAGTCCATCCCCCCAAAGCTTTGTATTAGCACCTAAGACAAACTATTAATCACTTTGTGTTCCTCCACTTCATGGCACCCTCCATGGAATGACTCAATTGGCTTCCTCTCACACCAGAATGCCATTATGTCCACCTCAGAGAGGGCCTTTCAGCTCAGCATTGGTCAGATTGTATCTTGCTTCGAGATACAAAAACTAGTTATATGACCATATTTGTAATATTTGATAATAACTATATATATCTTTGTCAGAACTTGATCTAAATCCTAATTTCATGATTAAATATTATGGTAACAGTAACTAGTGTCCTGAAGAACTTCCACAAATCCACACAGGTCATGCAAGAAAGCCATAACCAGAGCTGACCTTGGGAGAATGCCCTGTGATTCTCCCGGAATAGGAGAACATGTGTGTCTTGTGAGGAGTCGTCATTTCTCACCTACCTATCTCATCACCTCCCCTTACTAGCTGCTGACTATGGTGCTGGTTAGCTACAGCATGAAATTAGCTCCTCAGCAGTGGGGTGACTGATCTCTAATGGGGAACTGCCATCTGCCCCTTTTGTTCTGGTGCTGTCCCTTGTTCTGACGTTGAAATAGGGATACAATGAGACATCTCCTGTTCTTGATTTTACTGTCCATGTAAGTAATAAAATGTCTGAATCTAAAAAAGGCTCATGCTTTCCTTCACATCCAAATCTGTCATATTCTCTGGACAGGATTCTGGAGAATAGAGGTCCAACTTCCATATACTTCTAATGAATTGGAAGCTATTGCCATTCTTTGAAATAATCTAACAACCGTCGAATACATAGAATGGTTCTACGTCATAATATTGGTTCATGTGAGGGTTATTGATTTTCCTACTTTTTAATCTCACCAACCTTATTGATTTTTTTAACATTTATAATAAATTTTAGTTGTTCTCTCTGGCTTTCTAGTTTTTCTTTGAGATGACACTGATCTTCCTAGTAAACATTGTCTTCAACTAGTTTTGATTTTGACTGAACTCAGCCTATACACAGTCAGTTCTCATTATTCATGACAGTTATGTACTATAAAGTAAATTCTGAACCCTTGACCCTAGGGAAAATAATTATTTTTACAGCGTGTGTGTATGTATACGTGTCTATATATATACACACAAAGCATACATATGTGTCACGTAGATTATAATCTTAAATCCTAAAACTCATCCTGATATATTTTATTTTCCTTTATTTTTCAAAATAAAAATTTGAGGTTCTAAAACATTAGGCGACTTGTCTGAGGCTGCCCCACTAACACGTGCCAGAGTCTAGATTTAACTGGAGGTTCTTGTACCACCATCTCAGATCATCTCTGCATAAGAGTAGAAACAAAAGCAGAGTATTACCTTGTTAGACCTCAGCTGGGAAAAGATAGGATACATGACTAAATGATAGCAAAAAAGCTGTGAGTATTCACTCTGGGGTTCCAAATGCTTTTAGAGAATAGGCAAATTCATAAATACAGATGTGTGTTCTGGTTCCAGACAACATACTACTCTTCACATTTGTGGACAGCATTAGGGGCTGAAGGCTATCAAGGAAACCTCTATTCTGGACTTAGATATGCTTGGATATTGATGCTGTGAAAAATTTACCTTAAGAGTATTAATTAGCTGGTCACTGAACCAACAAGTTGAAAATCTGGAGACAAATCAGAGTTTTACATTAACATAGTAGTGTTGCTTACAAGAATTGATGAGAGGAAAGGAAAGGTATTATAAAGGAAAAGTTAACAGATATTGTTCAGAAATGTGACTTCATTACAGAAAAATATTTAAATAAATATAAAATAATGTTAAAATTCAATGGGAAAGTGGTCACTCAAGCCTGTAATCCTAACACTATGGGAGATCGAGGCAGGGGGATTGCTTGAAGTTGGGAATTCAAGATCAGCCTGAGCAGGGCAAGACTCCATCTCTACAAAAAAATAGAAAAATTAGCTGGGCATGGTGGTACACACCAGTAGTCCCAGCTACTTAGAAAGCTGAGGGTGGAGGATCACATGAGGCTGCAAAGACCTATACAGACCCGACTGTCCTCTATCTCAGGACAGAATGAGACCCTGTCTCAGAACAAAGTAGAGCCAAAACCAAAACAAAAGAAAACAATAAAATAAATTAAAATTTTATGAAAAGAACATAAAATTCAAGGGGAGAAAAAAATAAAGTGATAACATGCATACTGCATACAAAACTAAAATTAGCAACTCAAAAGAGAAAATTTTTTTCAGGGTTTTAAATGAATAGAAGTTGCTAATGTTCAATTATAATTGTCAATGACTTTAAAGGTTTCTAGGAGCCCCAAACACAGTCCTATGCTGAGTCTGCCATTCTCAGTCAGACAGAATCTCCTATGAGGTACAGGATGCATCGCTATAGGCCTCCTATGGGATTGTTAAAAGATATTTTTAATTGTTTAAACTCTGTACTTTCTAAAAAGGGTAATTCCTTAGCAAAACACAGTATGAATTTATACAAGTAATTTATCCAGTCCCCAATGCTGTTTCAGGGGCAAGGATCTTAAGAGATTGGAATATAGTTAGGATAAGTAGATTTCAATACAATTGAGAATATGATAATATTTAGGCATGAGTGACTACTCAGTTGAAGCTTTAGTTAGCTAAGGCAACATGAGAATACTTTGACAATATTATGACAAATACAAAAAAATTCCCTTTTGTATTACTCAGTCATATTCCTTAGGACTACAGGGTGTACCAAAAGTTATCATGTGTAGGGAAAATGGGAAATTGTAGCTAAATGTACCTTGTTTACAAAATATCCATTACAAAATTTTACAAAATATTTACAAAATATTCTCTACATGTTAGCCACCTTTTTGGGACACCCTGTATGTTATAGTAAATGGCAATGTACTTGCTTAGTCCTAGGCTCCCAGGCTGTTCTCTTTTTCTATTACTCCCAAGTCAGTGCCTTAAAGAAACTCTGTATCACTGCATTTTAGAATTTTTAAATAGGCATGAGGACACATCAGAACATTAAGATGACCAAAAGTCTGCTTGAAGGCACAACAAGAGATACAGGCAATTGTGCTTTCATACTGAATAGCATATCTTATTGTAGGTCAGGAAAGAAAGTATTTTTTTGAAAAAAAAAAGAAGTTAGGTTTTAATATGGATTTTAAAGCATTCAGCTGTAGCATTATAATGGCCTATTGCTAATAGCCAAATCTTTAGTCTTAGGTAGTCATGGGTAAATTCAGCTTCCTTTAAATTACTTCAATTCATCTTTTCATGATCCTCTCTGCCTCATGATCACCTTCCTAGAGTCAGTTCTTATAGCCAGATAATGCTGCTATCTGCCTCAAACAAGGCTCAATAGACCCCTTATCCGGGGGGATACTTCCAAGGCCCTCAGTGAATGCCTGCAAGCATGGATAATACCCAAACCCAGATACGCCAAGTTTTTTCCTTTTGATAAAGAGACAGCCACTAAAAGGCTAATGAGTATACAGTGTGTACACTCAGTAGACAGTGCTGAGTATACACTCAGTGGTGTCAGCATGCAGCCTTTGGTTGAATTCTGAATGCTGATTTTGTGGGGGATGTCTTTTGCTTATCTGTGGTGTCCTATATCACGAAAAGTATGCATAGACCCTTTTATTACTAATAAGATTTTGTTAGTCTTGGTGTATTTGTTGTGTGACCCAAGGCAACTCTTATTCTTCTAACATGTGACAGAATAGAAAAATGATTGGACACCTCTGAGTATTGGAGACGGGTGATTCATACCCTGGTGGGGTGTTGGGATGTATGATAATCAGCATGCTATTCAGAATGGAAAGAAATTTAAAACTTGTACATTGTTTATTTCTGGAAATTTCCATTTAATACTTTTCAACTGCAGTTCACTGTAGGAAGTAAAATCACAGATAAAGGGACTGCTGTAAAAACAAAACCTACTCTTAGTACTTGAAAGTAGTTTCTCATATTTAAATGAAAAATGTAAGTTAGCACTGTTTTCTCAGAGGAATTTCAAGCCAGATAAACTGAACTGTACTGAATGGAACGTAGAAAGCACCAAGAAAGGACAAGCAGTGGAAATTCAGATAGAAGTACTAACTAGTCTGTAAAAAGTCTGAAAACAACATGATGCTTATCTAGTTCACATAAGGGAGAAAAAAACTGGAAGATGAATTAGAGATTACTCCAGGGAACAAGCTACCCAGGCTTTCAAGAAAGCAAAATAAATACAGTATATTTAATTGATAAAAACAAAGACCAAAGGAACATTTCATTTAACAATCATGACTATTGCCACAGTAAGAAATGATTCAACATCTAATCAAAAGATTTCAAAATTGCTAAAATTCTCTACTCTCCAGGTCAGAGGAATAACTAATCACAGGATTAACTAAAGGTCAGACAAATCTAATGAGGAAAAACTGCCCAATTTGAAGTTCAAAATATATATATGAAAATAGTTTAACATAAAATAGATAATAAAAAAATTTCCCTCCCCTTTTTAATAGTTGTCTCCAGAAAGTAATCTAGAACTTACTACATTCAGGCAAGCCAGAGGTCATCTGTGACTGTGATCATTTGCTTCTCCTATAAAGATTTATAAAAATAGGGAAATCTGAGAAGATTGGTGGGTTCTTAAATTGGTTCTCAGAAGTACCCGAGACTTGGAATAGGCAATGGAGAATATGAGGTAATCTTTCAGTGTAGTGGTAAGTCTGCGTGTGGGACTTAACCACTTCTTGACTGCGTTATTTTGAAGGTCTAAGGTTACCTTTTATCTTTTAGTCAGTAAAGTTAGCAGTGATTTTGGTCTGGTGGAAAATAAAGCCTCAAATGTGGCAATTAATTTTTCTATAGGATTTCAAATGATTTTCTATGAAAAGTAATTGTCTTTTCCTAACATTGCTTTACTAGTTAATAAATATATGAATACCAAGTTCCTCAAATTCTCATTTCAATTGGCTTCAATATCTTACTGGCTACTCATTAATTTCATGTGTTTATATTTGCATGAGAGTCATGATTTTACATTTTATTATTTATTTTTGATACATTATGCACATTTATGGGGTACATATGAAATTTTGTTATATGAATAGAATGTGTAATAATCCTGTCAATGTATTTAGGGTGTCTGCCATCTGAGTATTTATCATTTATACATGGAGGGTGCTTTTCAAGTTTTCCCTTTTTTTGAAACATACAAAATGGCTGTTGTTAAGTTTAGTTACCCTACTCTGCTACCAAACATTAGAAATTACTTCTTCTATTTAATTGTGGGTTTGCTATCAATTGCTAATAATTCACCTCTCTCCCACCTACACACCTTTCCCAGGCTCTATTATCTACCATTCTTCTTTCTATTTCCATGTGATCAACTTTATTAACTTACACACATGATTGAGAACATGTAATATTTGTCTTTCTGTGCCTGACTTATTTCATTTACTATAATGACCTCCAGTTCCTTCCATGTTGCTATAAATTACATTATTTCATTCTTTTAATCACCAAATAGTATATCATTGCACTTATGTACCACATTTTATTTATCCATTGAACCATGATGGACATTTAGGTTGATTTCACATCTTGGCTACTGTAAATAGTGCTACAATAAGTCTGGAAGTGCAGACATCTTTTTGATATATTGATTACATTTTCTTTAAATAAATACCAAGTAATGGGATTGCTGTATTATAGGGTAGGTCCATTTTTAGTTTTTTGAGAAATCTCCACAATTTTTTCCACAGTGACTGTACCAATTTACATTCCAATCATATACAGGAGTTCCATTTTCTCTGAGTTCTCACCAATATCTGTTGTTTTCTGTTGTTTTAATAATAGCCATTCTAACAGTGATAAGATGATATCTTATTGTGGTCTTGATTTCCATTTCCCTGATAATTAGTGATGTTGAGCACTTTTTCACATGCCTTTTGGCCATTTTTATGCCTTCTTTTGAGAAATGTCAACTCATGTTTTTTATCCATTTTTAATAGAATCATTTAGTTTTTTACTGTTGAGTTGCTGAGTTCCCTGTATAGTCTAGATATTCATCCCTTGTTGGATAGTTTACAAATAATTTCTCCCATCCCACAGGATGTCTCTTAACTCTGTTGATTGTTTCTTTTGCTGTGCTGAAGCTTTTAAGTTGAATGTAGAAGTTTTATTCATCTATTTTTGTTTTTATACTCTGTGATTTGAGATGTTCTCCAAAATATCTTTACCTAGACCAATGTCCTAAAGACTTCTTTCTTATGTTTTTTTTGTGTAGTTTTATAGTCTTTGATCATATGTTTAAGTTTCTAGCCCATCTTGAGTTGATTTTTGTATGTGGTAAGAGATAGTGGTCCAGTTTCATTCTTCTACATATAGTT
>CAUYRH010099978.1:0-17424 GCA_963574655.1 Perodicticus potto | reverse complement strand
TTTTTTTTTGAGACAGAGCCTCAAGCTGTCACCCTGGATAGAGTGCTGTGGCATCACAGCTCACAGCAACCTCCAATTCCTGGGCTCAAGTGAGTCTCCTGCCTCCGCCTCCCAAGTAGCTGGGATTACAGGCGCCCACCAAAACGCCTGGCCATTTTTTGGTTGCAGCCATCATTGTTGTTTGGCGGCCCGGGCTGGATTTGAACCCGCCAGCTCAGGTGTACATGGCTAGCGCCTTAGCCCGTTGAGCCACAGGCGCCGAACCTCTACCATATATTTAACATAAGACATGTATAGGAATGCTTGTAGCAACTTTATTCATAACAGCTCAAACTGGAAATAGCCCAAATGTCTGCCATGATATTTTTAAACCAAGGACTACTCAGCAATTAAAAGAAAAAAAAAAAGATAAACTGCTACAAGTAATGTAGAAATACAGTCGAGGCTTAGCCAATGATGTAACCCAGAAGAGTGAGGGTGAACGAGTATATATCACATGGCTCACACCTGGGAGGCCAAGGCAGGAGGATCCCTTGAGGTCTGGAGTTCAAGACCAGCCTGAACAGGAGTGAGAACCCATCTCTACAAAAAAATGTATAAAAATTATCTGGGCATGGTGGCATGCGCTTGTAGATCCAGCTACTCAGGAGGCTGAGGCAGGAGGATAGCTAAGACATCAAGTGAGAGGAGAACAAAAGTGTTGCTGTTGGATTTGGCAACACAAAAATCACACTTGATCTTAGCCAAAAGGCCGAGAAGCGATGGCAACACAAAAATCAATGGTGACCTTAGGAAGTGCAGATATCCAGCCTAGGCTTTAAGGAGAGGAGGAAGCTGGATCCTTCTATCACTACTTAATAGAAAAATAAATTCCAGATGGATCATCTTTGTCATGAAAGCATTAACATTTTAGAGGAAAACATGAAATAATTTTTACCCTGAAAAATAAAACTAATAAATTAGTAAAGTATCTACAATACGTATGCTGGATCAACAGGTTAATTTTCATAATAGCTTTTACAAAGCATTAAAAAAAAATCTATATCATAAAAATGAAGAGCTCAGAGAAAGAAAGAAAATCACATACAACTGTATGAAGAGATTCTTAATCTCACACATAGATGAAGAAATACAAAGTAAAGCATTCCACTATGTTTGAAACTAAAATATAAAATAAACAACATCACAGGTACTCTTTTTCGCCAATCCAAATGACAAAGAAGAATATTGGCAAAGGGATGGAAATTAGACATTGCCATATGTTGGTGACCAAAGTGCAAACTGCAATCTCTTTGCAGGGCAATTTGACAATAATCAAAACTTAAAGCACATTTGCTTTGATCCAACAGTATAAAAATTTTTCAATAACAGCCTGAGCAACATAGCTAGACCCTATCTTAACAAAAAATAAAACAATTTCTTCTTGCAGTTTGGCCGAGGCCGGCTTTGAACCCACCACCTTCGTTACATGGGGCCGGCGCTCTACTCACTGAGCCACAGGCACCGCCCATAAAACAATTTTTATTTGTTTGCATATGATTGTGTTTATTTACATAAGAGACAGGGTCCCTCTGTCATCCAGGCCGGAGTACAGTCCCACAATCATAGCTCCTCGGCTGAAGTGATCCTTCCACCTTAGTCACCTGAGACTACGGACAAGAGCAATCACACCCAGTTAATTGTTTTATTTTTTGTTAAGATATGGTCTAGCTATATTGCCCAGGCTGGTATTGATCTCCTGACCTCAAGCGATCCTCCTCCTACCTTCGCTTCCCAAAGTATGATTGCCAAGATTTAGATACAAAGATGTTCACTGCACCATTGTTTCTAATAACAAGTGACAAACTAAATTTCCAATAGGAGATTTAGTAAATAAAGTATGCGATGGATCAAAAATTATCAACATGAGTATTTCCAGCCTTCCCCTTTCATTGGCTAGCTAAAGAGAATTTTGTCTTGGGTCAACTTTCCCTTACCCCTCCATAAGGGAAATGTTCAATAGCTTTTAGAATTTTATAATGGCATCATTAGGAAAGCAGAGAGCAAAGAAAAATGCAAGGCTTTGTGGAAATCCAGGCAAGTTCAGGAATGTGAAGCAATATATAGAAAAAGAAAGGTAAAGTTATAAGGTATTGCTAGGGCTGAAGGTTCAAAAGAATTTCACCACCAGGCAGGCAGGTGGACTTCTCAGGGCCGAGGAGGTGAGGAGGCAAGGCAGTAACTGAAACAGCTCTTTGTAGGGGAGGCTCGAGGTCATCACATCATGGGCCCACCTGGGGCTGGGGCTGGTCATCGCTACCAGACACATATGTAGCCTTGTCGTTGTAAATTTGCTTCCACTGTTGGGGAAAAGATCCTTACATCCATTTTCTTAACTTCAAAATGGAAATGACTGATGCTTTTGAGTGATCTAAATAATTGAAATTTAAGGGGAAATGTTATCCGAAATACATAATAGAATAAAAAATAAGTTAAAAGTGTAAATGCATGGCTCGAACATGATGTCTCTCCTTTACCTTTGTTATTACTTGACTCCACTCAGAATTTAGACTCTGATCCTCTCCAAAAGATCAAACTTGGGAGCTTTCTCCTGCCCGCAGGTTCATTGCGGCAGGCGCGACCCGGCCAGCAGGTGGTGCTGCTCCCGCGCCTTTCCCAACCCGGCTGAGCCGAGAGGCCGAGAGACCCCGGCTCTCCTCTACGCTCCGCCCGCCATGCTCCGCCTCTCGCGCTCCCGGGTCGCCACACTGTCAGGCCACCGCGCGTCACCAGAAAGTACGTTGCCAGAAAGTGCCTCGGCACGGATTCCTTTCGGGTGACTGGGCTTGGGAGGCGAAATTGCTCAGTATTTATTGGGGCTAAATAAACACATACATACTCCGTTGAGGACTAAGGTCTTAACCAGAACAGTCCCATTTGCTAAAACCTTTTCCCCTACCCTCCCCAACCCAAGAGAGGCAAAAAAGGGGGGAAAGCAAGTTAAAGCATCAAAGCTGCTTTTGGTACAACTCCAGAAATATCCTTCCAGGCTAGGGTGGATCCCAAGACTTCAGCAGCTCAGGCCCGGGAGACCCCAAACCCGCGGCGATCGCAGAGCCCGACTGGAGGAGAACAATGCCCGGCGGTAACCCGCGGGGCAGACACAGCCCGGGGCCGGCCCCGCCCCCGATACGGTTAGGCCCCGCCCCAGAACGGGCCCCCGGCGTCTCTGCACTGGCACCGCCCAGAAAGGGAGGGGCTGGCGACGTGGTCTTCCTTCCTGACCTGCGCGCGCAGCGCCTGCACCCCGCCCAGCGTCCGGCGCGGCGTCCCGAAACAGCCTGGGGAAGTGAAGCAGCCGGGGGGAAGCAGAACGCGCCAGTCCGCCGCCGACGCCGCAGCCCGGTTCCTTGGCAGCATGAGTGCGCTCGGCCCGGCCCTCCGCATCCTGCTGCTGCTGCTCTGTCCGGCGCAGGTGAGCGGCCGCCGGCTCCTCGGACGGTCTGTGGGGGACGGAGCGGGGCCGAAAGCCGGGGAAGGTGACAGGCGGAGCAGCGGCTCTGGCAGCCCTGTCCCCCAGGGGCGCGGGGCCGGCCGGGCCTGGGGGAGTTGGTCTCGCTCTGGAGCCCCCGGAGGCCCCTCGTCTCTCCTGTTCCTGTCTCCGGTCACGATGTCATCCCTGGGGTCTGGAAGAGGGTGGCAACCGGGCGCTGCCTGTTTGGCCTGTTCTGCGCTCATTTCAGAAGTAGTCACCTAATTTCTCTCGGTTTAGGATGTGGGATCAGCAGGAAGGGGGAGAGTGGGTGGAGAGGGATAAGGCTATAGCTTAACATCTTTTTAATAAAAAATGGTTAAAGGCACATGAACCTTTGTAAATTTTGGAAGATCCAAGCACTTTATTTCCCCCTCATCCCCGAGGAAGGTGAAAGCACAGGTAAAGAAAGGGAACAGAATTGGTAGGAGCTGTCCTACGTACTTTTACAGAAGTCAGCTTGATCTTGGAAAGAGTGCAAGTTCCGTTCCTTTAATTCCTTTTTACATCTTAGAACGCTGGACCCGCAGGGAGGTGCTGTCGTTGAATTTCCCCTTTCACAATTAGCCAGCGACCTACCAGGTGGGGCCTGGAACTTAGGGTCTCGCTTTCCTGGGTGGGCTTTTCCTGAGTTTAGTTCTGGAGTAAAAGCACTTCACTTTTGTGTGTCTGCAGTTTTCTCTTTAAAAGCTGGGAAGGGCGGTGTGTGTAAAGACATGGGGCTTATTAGACCAAATCAGGATGAAAGAATGAACGTCTGGGAGTCTGCACCCATTAACTCCTCTCATAGGCGTGTCAGTAGTGAGAAAGTAGCGAATCAGACGGACACAGTAAGGGGTTCCATGGACTAGAAGAAAACTATTCTTCCAAGTCTTTGTAGTTCTTGGAGTGGGATAGGTAATGCTGATGGGGAGGAGGGTGGTGGCTTCCTCTGTGTGTGTGTGTGTGTGTGTGAGAGAGAGAGAGAGAGATCCCTAGCCATGTGGGCTTCTGGAATAACACTCATCTCGTGTTGGGAGGGGAGGTAGAGGAAAGCAGGTTTCTGGAAGGCAGTTTGGGATGGGGTCAGCTGGTAGACCACTCCCTAGCTCTTGAGAGTTTAGGTACTTTACTCTCAGCTTCAGTTTCTCCTAAAGATAAATAATACCTGAAAGAAGATAGTGGGGTTATTAAGTAAAATGGTGTATGACGAGACCTCATCACTGTACCTAACATAGTAAAAATGCAGAAATAGTAGCAATTATGTGCCTTAGGAAAAAAATACAGCTATTCACTTTCCCTAGAGTTTTACAACAGGATCTAATAGGTGGGCTTCACATTAAGATTAACTTATCTCTGAAATCCTTTTACCTCAGGGTGATATTCAAGGCTGATGGCCAATGGATGCCTCTTCTAGGACACTGGGAATCGGTCAGAGGTTTCTTATGAATGTCTTGTAAAAATGTCTGGAAGCCTGTTCAATGTCTATAAATCCTAACTGGAAACTGTCCTATTTCAAGAATTGCCTCTTTTCTGTCCAGTGGTTTTCAGTGCACCTGAATGGATGGGTGGAACCTTGAAGCCAAGCAGATTACAGTAGAAGCATATGCCTTTTAATCCATACCAAGATAGCAGTTCATCTGGTTTCAACCTGAGCTGTAATAAAGTTCTGTCATAGAATTACACAGTAGCGGCTCAGTGCCTGTGGCTCAGCGGGCTAAGGCGCCAGCCATGTACACCTGAGCTGGCGGGTTCGAATCCAGCCCGGACCTGCCAAACAACAATGACGTCTGCAACCAAAAAATGGCCGGGTGTTGTGGCAGGCGCCTGCAGTCCCAGCTACTTGGGAGGCGGAGGCAGGAGACTCGCTTGAACCCAGGAGTTGGAGGTTGCTGTGAGCTGTGATGCCACGGCACTCTATCCAGGGTGACAGCTTGAGGCTCTGTCTCAAAAAAAAAAGAATTACATAGTAGCTGTCCTTTGTAAGGGAGGCCTGGGGAGATTTTTGCTTTTTAAAATTTTTATTCTTTACACATAATGAAATAACATTAATAGACTGCCTGGTTTTTAAACCTTGTTGTCATCCAGATGTATGCAGTTTTGAGAATAGTGTATATCTCACCTGGCTATAATTCTTATAAACTTTAATCTTTTGACCTGGGAGTGATTAAGGATACCTATCTGAAATTGGAGTGACTGTGGATAATCTTTCCCCATCTCTCCTACTACTCGATTGATACTGTGATCAGATATTTTACTAATGAAAGTGAAAAGGGGAAAAAGTTTTGTTTGTTTTTTTTAAGCAAGTGGGCAGAGAAAAAAGGACTTGCTGAATAGGCCTTTGTATTCCTTCAGTGTTCGTTATATTACCCAGAACAAAGAATCCCTATGGTCATGAAGACAGTATGCGCTCTCTTTTCTGGGTAACCCTTCCTCACCCTGAGCTCCTGAAAGAGATGCAGTGTTATAAGCATGACACATTGCCTGCTTGGAAGCCTGGATTAGGCTGTCTTTAATCTGGTCTCAGGTACCTCTTTGCCTTTTTACCTACAGCTCTGAAGGGCATCAGTCCGGCCAAATTAAACTGCTTGCTTTCAAAACCCTGCCCATCTTCCAGGGCCACTGTTCACATGCTGAAATCTCTGTAACTTTGTGGCCCTGTTCCCCCAGCTAGAATGCCCTCCCTCTGAAGTTCTAAATCTTTGTTTAAAAGGTTGCACATCTCAGGGACTCTTCCTAACAAATGTAAACATTGTAACCTAATTGTACCCTCACATTAATCTGAAGAAAAAAAAAATTGCCACACGTCTCATGCCTGGTAAAAAGACCTGAGTGTGGCTCTTGACTCGGCCTTTTCCCAAGAGCAATCTCGGGCACCAGTTATCCTCTGGAGCCTCAGTTTCCTCCTCTAAAATTGGGTTAACAGCTATGTATACTTCCCAGCGTGTTTATGGAAAAGATAGAGGAATATTTTTGAACTGAACTATCAGACTGCAGGCTTCTCGAGAGCAAATATTGCCAAGACTATTTTTAATCACAAAATCTTTGGGCCTTGAAGTGGGTTTGGGGAAGGGATTTAGAGACTAGTAGCAATCAGAATTGGATTTGCAGTTAGTTTCTGGTTGATGGTGATGATCAACAGTGGCCAGGCAGGTTTTTCTTTGCCTGGACAATGCCTCTTATTTGCAGGTTTTAAAATATTTGCTTTGGCAGCAAAACTTTAAAACATCTGTGGTGCTGTCTTGTATATTTTTGTAACTGTCCCTTCCTTAGGTCACAAGAGGAGCTCAGAATAATTTCATAAATATGAAGTGAGTGCCCTGGGCACAGTGTAGGATACAAAGATCAAAAGGACTAACTCATTAATAAAGCATTACAAGCCAGGCACTGTGGTTGTGCTTTTATCCCAGCTACTCAGGAGGCTGATTGAACCCGTTGAGGCCAGGAGTTTGAGTCCAGCCTGGACAACTTAGCAAGACTTCATTTCTCACCCCCCCCCAAAGACAAGTCTACTCATACACACTATGAAGTGTTGTCTAAAAGTTTGTAATTATTATCCCTGTCTCCTTCATAGTTGAGGGGGACTGGGGAAAATCTGGATATGTAAAAAATTGTAGTGATTCAGGAAGTTAAGTTTACAAATTCCTAAGAGCTGAGTCACCAGGAGAAGACCCTGCAGATGTATCCTTGTGGTCTCCTTGAGAAGACCTGTTCTCCTAGATCTCAACCTTTTTGGGTATCCTGTCTCAGTGAGAAGTGCTTAAATAAGAATAAAAGTAAGAATTATAGGGAATTCTGGCTCAGTGCCTGTAGCACAGTGGTTACAGTGCCAGCCACATGCACCAAGGGTGATGGGTTTGAATCTGGCCCGGGGCCAACTAAGACAACGATGACAACTGCAACAAAAAATAGCTGGGCATTGTGGCCGGCACCTGTAGTCCCAGCTACTTGGGAGGCTGAGGCAAGAGAATTGCTTGAGCCCAAGAGTTTGAGGTTGCTGTGAGCTGTGATACAACGGCACTCTACCGAGGGCAACATAGACTCTGTCTCAAAAAAAAAAAAAAAAAAAAGAGGGAATTCATTTTTTGAACTGAGCTTTGGAGGATGAATAAATGCATAGCCAGGACAAGAAGAAACCTAGAGAAAATGAGGAAAGTTGCCTAATTCTTACTAAAACCCATTGAACTGTACATTTGAAGAGAATGAATTTAATGATAATGTAAGTTGTCCTGTCAAAGTTCTTAAAATTTGGCAGGGGGGTGATATACTAGATTACAGAAGACTAAAGACAAAGACAAAAAGCCTACCTGTAAGTTTTGCATAGTACTCCAGATATCTGATCTTGTTACACTTACAGAATCCCTTTAGGGTTTAATGCTGTTTTCCCTGTTTTACATTCAGATGTGGATATTAAGGCTCACATTTGTCCCAAGGTCACATAGCTAGTAGATGGCAGATGAGGAGCTTGAACT
Source organism: Perodicticus potto (assembly GCA_963574655.1). Classification (NCBI taxonomy): domain Eukaryota; kingdom Metazoa; phylum Chordata; class Mammalia; order Primates; family Lorisidae; genus Perodicticus; species Perodicticus potto. The sequence goes on along the minus strand of CAUYRH010099978.1, from coordinate 9,462 downwards.
ATTAGCTTCTGAATCTGATTTCTGTGTTTTAGTTTATTCAAATTAAAAATACTGCTCCTAGGGCAGCCCCTGTGGCTCAGTGAGTAGGGCCCGGCCCCATATACCGAGGGTGGCGTGTTCAAACCCGGCCCCGGCCGAACTGCAAAAACAAAAAAATAGCCGGGTGTTGTGGCTGGCGCCTGTAGTCCTAGCTACTCGGGAGGCTGAGGCAAGAGAATTGCTTAAGCTCAAGAGTTGAAGGTTGCTGTGAGCTGTGTGACGCCACGGCACTCTACTGAAGGCGATTAAGTAAGACTCTGTCTAAAAAAGAAAAAAATAATAATTGCTCCTAGATTATTCATGTTTCTCAAGCTTAATTGACTGGGTGTTCAGCAGCTGTTCCATTTGGTTAAAAAGACATTTCATTCAAGGCATATTCCTCATTCATGGCATATTCCTGTCCCCAGTGTGGCTTCTCCACTAGTGTGTAATAGGTCAGGGATGGAGTTAGCCTGCTGGCCTGATCCATCACATAGTTGCCACACAGTGTGAACATCCCCTAGGAAAAAACCTGCAGACAGTGTGTACTCACACACACTTTTGTAATTTTATTTTAATCTGTGGCTGCTAAACATCTAACCAGTAGTATGACCATAGCAAGTCATGTAGAGAAACTGCAAGCTACAGGGGCTCTCTGTAAAATGAAGACTTGAATTGGCTGAGCTAATTCAACTCTCAAATGTGTGATTGAAACACCCTCTTACAGTGATACCTGATGCACCCAGGAATCATCCTTTGTTATGTGGATGTGTCCACGTCAGGTTGGCTATAAAACAGTTCCAGAGATTTCTGCCAATAGAAGTAAGACCAGCCCAACCTCCACCCCAAATGTCCTGCCGCATTTGTTTGGTCTGCCCCCCTGACTCTAAAGGAAAGAGAAGGCAGCTTCATTTCTAGAGAGGATTTTCTGTGCCACTCCTTTTGCCCCTATTCTGTATTGCCCTGAGTGGCCAGGCCAGCCTTTCTGCTCCCTACAGTTGAGCAGTGGAGTTCACCAGTTAACCTTCTCCCCCTTGCTAGAACTTGAGCTAGGTGGTCTCCAGGGCCAACTGTTAGTTTTACCCCTCCTGGACAGGGGAGAAAGTGGCAAGCCAAGCCCTGTGCTCCCAACTGTTGTGTGATGGCCGAGTGCTAGCCTGGGGTTGAGGACTGGTGGTAGTACTGATGAAGTGAGTCATTACATGACAACTGCTGAGAGAAGTCCTTTAAAAGATTTGAATGGTACTCATTATTTCTGCGAGTGAGCAAGTTTGTGTAGAAAGGACATTTGTAGGGATCATAGTGGATGGGACCCTCTCGCGCATTCTCAAATTCTGAGGATACAAACAGTGCTGGAGTTTGATACAGAGGTGGGAGAACAAGGGGGGTAAGACAGAACACTGTTCAAAATCATGTCGCTTATGAGCCATTTGACCTCAGAGTATCTTCTCTGAACCTTAGTTTCCTTACCTGTGAAATAACGCTATACTGCTTCCCAGAGGGTCTGAGAAATAAATGAGGCAGTGAGTGAGAAACCACTTAGCTTTGTGCCTGGCACATGGTGGATGTTCAGTAAGTATCTGAATGACTTAGTTGATGTTTCAGTAGGATTTACTAAGGCAGCCTGGAGTATAAGGTTCTACTGCTGATGCTCAGAGCTTTTCCGTATGGTAGTATGTGCTCCTGGAGCCCTCTGGTAGAATCTGATTTAGCAGTTGCTATAGTTGCTGACTATAGCAAAAGGAAGAAAGGAACTTTTCCCCCCAAACCTTTCTTGTTTCTTGAGTCTCACTTTGTCGCCCTCAGTAGAGTGTCGTGGCGCCTTAGTCACGGCAATCTCAAACTCTTGGGCTGAAACGATTCTCTTGCCTCAGCCTTCCAAGTAGCTGGAACTACAGGCACCAGCCACAATGCCTGGCTATTTTTATTTATTTATTTTTTTGGTAGAGACAGAGTCTCACTTTATTGCCCTCAGTAGAGTGCCATGGCATCACATAGCTCACAGCAACCTCCAGTTCCTGGGCTTAGGCGATTCTCTTGCCTCAGCCTCCTAAGTAGCTGGGACCACAGGCGCCCACCACAATGCCTGGCTATTTTGTTGTTGTTGTTGTTGCAGTTCAGCTGGGGCTGGGTTTGAACCCACCACCCTCAATATATGGGGCCGGCGCTTTACTGACTGAGCCACAGGTGCTGCCCTTTATTTATTTATTTATTTATGTATTTTGTAGAGACAGAGTCTCACTTTATCACTACAGGCGCTCACTACAGGCGCCTGCCACAGTGCCTGGCTATTTTTTTATTGCAGTTTGGCCAGGGTCAGGTTTGAACCTGCCACCCTCGGTATATGGGGTCGGAGCCTTATCAACTGAGCCACAGGCACCGCCCTACCGAGCTATTTTTAGAGACAAGGTCTTGCTCTGGCTCAGACTGGTCTTGAACCTGTGAGCTCAAGCAGTGTACCTGCCTCTGCCTCCCAGAGTGCTAGGATTACAGGTGTGAGCAACTGTGCCCAGCCGCCAAACCTTACTTGACCTGTTCTTATTAATGGTGAAAGAATCTTGTACTCAGTCATGGACCCAATAATTAAATGCTAGAACATGTTGCAAAATATCCATATGACCTAGCTTTTAAAAATAGAAACTCTCTAGCCTTGTAACTAACTACTTGATTCTGAGTAGAAGCCAAAACAATTAACAGTTCTCATTTCTGAACTTCTTTTAATCCAGACAAACTCTCTCAACTCATGGTGAGTTTTAGTGGGTTCAAAATGGATGACCAGTGAGTCTGATACAGTAGGGAACTTCAAGGAAAGTATTAACCTGGGCTCTGCCCTCTAAGATTTTATGGTCTTACAGAAGTGTTGAGACAAAAGTGAGAAAACACTCTTGCCATCTCTCCCAACATCGTAACTTTGAGATTCTCATAAATATAAATTCTTCTTGATCCTAGGGCATGACCAGTGCAGAGGCAAGCAGTTCAGAGACAGAGGGAAAGACGAGAGGAGGTTAAAGTGACAGGTTTAGAACATGGTGGGGAGGAGAGTGCACAGAGCCAGAGCGAGCTATCATCCGAAGCTTGTCTTCCAGGCAGTGGGAAGGATGGATCGTAGGTTTCTCAGCACCAGAGATCATTGGAGCCTCATTTTGGAAGAGGCAAGTGGCAGCTGTGCGTAGGAGACTTTGCCCCAGTCTGGAGGAGAAGAGAAGGGGCGTCCCTGGAAGTGGGTGATGGTTAGATCAGCTGTGGGTGGTGGGTTTGAAAGGTGCTTGAGGTTTTCACGTTAAATTCTGTAGAAGAGGGGTTGGCAATGGAGGGGGATTCAAAGGAAAGCTTGGTTTCCTCTTAAGCACCTGAGGCTGTCAGGAGACTAGTTGGAGGAAGTAATGGAGAGAAGCTGGGGATTCTTGAAGGCAGGTAGGGGAGAGCTTGTGGATAAAATTGTAACAGCGTTTATAGGTAGGTGCAGGCAAAGGGACCAAGGAAGAGATGAAGCTAAAAATGTAGAAGAAAGAGAAAGGAATCAGCAGGTGGCAGTCCCTGGGGAGGCTGACGAGTGGGGCACTGGCAGGCCCAGGGCCGAGGAGGGCAGCTCTTTTCAGCTCCAGGTAGCTGTCTGAGCCAGTGCACAGTGTTCCTGCCTTGCACAGGGTGGGGGCAGGGAGGGTGTAATGCAGTTGATTGTATTTTATGAGGGTCTGTTTCTGAGCCACAGGGTTCTGGTTTGAATCCAAGCTTTGCCACTATTTGTGTGACCTGGGAAAATTTCTTTAGCCTCTCTGTGCCTCATTTTCTGCATCCTTGATGAGGGAGGTGTAATACCCCCTCCCTCATCAAACTGTTGTTAGGATTAATTAGGTTAACATATGAACACCTTTTAAAATTGTGCCCAGCACACCTTACCAAGTGCCTTTTAAGTCTTTCTGGTCCAACGTCCTCCCCTCTTTAGGGAGGACAATTCTTTGGGAAGCAAACCGAAGAGCCTTTATTCAAACCCACATTTCCTAGGCCCAAAGAGACTGCAGGTGTTTTTGTTACTCCAGGTCTTTGGAACCTCTTTGCTGAGATCCCCAGCACTTGGCAGACATTAATAATTCCTTGCATTTGATTGTGTAGTGCTTTATTTTGTTTTTAAGTACACATTTTCCCTAACTTGATCTTCATAGAAATCTGTGCAATAAGAGATTATGAACCTCACAGGTAGGAAACTCCTCAGCATGGTTAAATAACTTGCTCCAGGTGCAATCCCTGGTGTGACGGACTCAGCTAGCACATTTATAGAGAGTCTCTGAGTCCTTGGGGTCAGAACCCAGGACTCCTGTCCACGCTTCACGTCCTCCTCTCTCCTACCCCTCTTGTGCCAGACGGGGGAGAAAACTGCACTTTGCTTTGAAATGGATTAGGAAGGATTCTCTACGTGAAAAGGAACTTAAACATTAGGTCATCCTCATTTGCCTTTACAGTGCCAACTGCTGAATAAGGGGATTTTAGACTCCAGACGCCCATCCTGTTTGTCAGGCCAGAGCTGACTGGCTTCCTGCTGCTCCTGGTCCCGCAGGTGACTGGCCAGAGTACCCCTGAGACAGAGACCTGCTTGACTGTCCAGGCCCTTGAGAGGTCTAGAAAGGGACTCCTTGTATTTGAGTTGCTCTTAAACATCAGCAGTCCCCTCTACTTTTGCGGTCAGCTTCTGCCTTTTCAAACTTCGGTTAGATGGGGAATGACCTTTTAGTTGGAAGCCAGAGTTATAGTACTATGAATCACTATGTTTACGAGAATAACATTTGGGATTTTCTCTGTATAAAAATAGTGATGAAGGCGATGCCCATAGCTCAGTGGGTAGGGCACCAGCCACATACACCAAGGCTGGTGGGTTCAAACCCGGCCCGGGCCTGCTAAAACAATGACAACTGCAACAAGAAAAATAGCCAGGGCGGCGCCATATACCGGAGGTGGTGGGTTCAAACCTGGCCTCGGCAAAAAAAAAAAAAAATAGCCAGGTGTTGTGGCAGGTGCATGTAGTCCCAGCTACTTGGGAGGCTAAGGTAGGAGAATCACTTGAGCCCAAGAGTTTGAGGTTGCTGTGAGCTGTGACGTCACAGCACTGTATCCAGGGCGACAACTTGAGACTCTGTCTCAAAAAAAAAAATTCTGATGGAGTAGGCCATGCACGGTGGCTCATGCATTTAATCCCAGCACTTTGGGAGGCCAAGGTAGGTGGATAGCCTGAGCTCAGGATTTCAAGACCAGCCTGAGCTAGAGCAAGACCTCATCTCTAAAAATAGCAGGGCATGTGGTGGGCGCCTATAGTCCCAGCTACTTGGGAGGCTGAGGCAAGAGACTCACTTGAAGCCAAGAGTTAGAGGTTGCTGTGAGCTATGACATCAGAGCACTCTACAGGGAGGAAACAGAGTCAGACTCCATCTCAAAAAAAAAAAAAATAGTGATGGAATTTCACAACTTCTTGCCAAATGATTGGTATGTGTCTTTTTTGAAGTCTTGTCACTTCCTCATTTGTATGATTTCCCTCCCCTGTGGCCCAAACATATGACTTTTAAAGAGTCAGAGGAGGGAGTAAGTGGTAATTTTTGTTTTAAAATAGCTGAAGAATGAATTTGGAGACAAGTTACATGGACTTCTTGAATTCCCCCACACATGCATACCCCAACCTTCAGCTTATTTTTTCTTTCATGTTTTAGGGCTGCAGGGACTGTTGTGGGATTTGTATCTTGACAGTGGGGACCAACACAGTCTGACTCAGCTCTTGGAGTGTGTGTGGGCCATGTACCACTGTCACTGGAGAGAATTTATGCTTTGGCTTCAATTCAGGGGTTTTTTTAATGGCTTCCACCAGGTATCTTGGGGCTCATGGTTGCTTCTTGGTATCTTCTGTTACCCTGTGGGACACGTGGGTGGCTCTCTGGGCCCTCTGGGGCTTTGGGGGCAGTGCCCTCTGGAGCAGGACACCGATTTGATGAATCATAGGGGCCTTTGCCTTCTGAATTTTCTGGCAGCCTTGTGACTATCACATGGGGAATATGAGTAGCTCTTGAGAAATCTTTACTTAAGAGATTTTTATATTTTCTTTTCAGATTGATTCAGTGATTTTCCTTAAAGTTAGCACATTCCTTGCTTTTTCTTAAATGCTCATGATAAGGTGTTCATTCCTGCTCCTTCTACTTAAATGGGGTTATTGGTGTTTATGGTTTTGTTCTTCATATTACTTATGATGTACTGCTACTAATTAATCTAAACACAGTAGAACCTCCACAGCTGACCACTTCCTTAAGATGATGTAATTTTCATAGACCAGACAAGTACCACATGTATGTTTCAGTAGGGACAAGTGGGCCTAGTTCCTTATATTGACCAGTTAGTTACAGTCCACTGGGCAGTCAGCTTACAGAGGTGTTACTGTATGTGGAAATATTCTTTAATTGTGCAGATGGAGCTTTATAGTTCCTTGTGCAGTTGAGCCAAACTAGTGCTTTCATAATTGCTAAGTCACTTTTTTTCTCCCCTCTACACTGTGATTCTTAGTGTTTCTTTCTTTCTTTTTTTTAGACAGAGTCTCATTCTGTTGCCCTAGGTAGAGTGCTATGGTGTCAACATAATTCCCAGCAACCTTAAACTCCTTGGCTCAAGCGATCCTCTTCCCTCAGCCTCCTGAGTAGCTGGGACTACAGGCACTCACCATAACACCCAGCTAATCTTTATTTTTTCTTTCCCCTATATTTTAGACACGGGGGCTTGCTCTTGCTTAGGCTGGTCTCCAATTCCTGAGCTCAAGGGATCCCCTACCTCAACTTCTCACAGTGCTAGGATTATAGGCGTGAGGCACTGAGCCCGGGGTGTATTCCTTTGTCAAAACTATTTGAACTATACACTGAAAATGTGCATTTTGTTGTATGTAAGCCATCCCTCAGTAAAGTTAATTTTTAAAAAATTGGAGTAGAGGAGGAAATGGGTGGGATAATAATGAAAAAGATTGGCCATGAGTTGATAAATGTTAAAGCCAAATATTAGGTATATGGAGGTTATTTATATTCCTGTGTTTACTTTTGTCTAGGTTTGAAAATTTCCATAATATAACACTTTTTTCATTGCATTCCTATTTTATAGATGGGGAAACTAAAGCTTCCCAAGATTAAGTAACTTGCCCCAAAGTTACACGGCTGATAAAATGATGTGTCTGGAATGTAAACAGACCCATTTGAGTCAGAATTTAAGCTGTTAACCTTAGGTGCAAATTTCCAGTGGATGTACTCTAGGGAGTGATGTAGCCCTGCCAATTTAGGAAATTCTGAAAGCAAGAAGGGCTAAAATGGAGGCCGGACCAGGGTGTGGTAGGGTCAAGAAATGGCTTCCCCTTCATGCCTGTAATCCTAGCACTCTGGGAGGCCAAGGCCAGTGGATTGCTTGAGCTCAAGAGTTGGAGACCAGCCTGACCAATTGTGAGAACATCTATAAAAAAATAGTCCAGGCATTGTGGCAGGTGCCTGTTGTCCCAACTACTCAGGAGGCTGAGGCAAGAGGATCTCTTGAGGCCAGGAGTTTGAGGTTGCTGTGAGCTGTGACACCGCAGCACTCTACTGAGGGTGACAAAGTGAGACTCTAAGAAAGAGAAAGGAAGGGAGGAAAGGAAAGGAAAGGAAAGGAAGAAGGAAAGGGAGAAAGAAAGAAAGAAAGGAAGAAAGAAAGAAAGAGAGAAAGAAAAAGAAATGGCTTCCCTCTTTGATTCATTGTCACTGAGGGTTAGGCTTATGGTTTGAGCCAGTATAGGCTTCGGAGCCCACCAGCTAGGTTTGAGTCCTGGCTATGCCACTTGCTAGCAGCGTGACTTGGGCAAATCACATAACTTCTCTCCCTCAATCTCATTTATAACATGGGTATTAATAGGAATATAAAATAGTATAGCCAGTTTGGAAAACAGCTTGGCAGTTTTTAAAAAAAATTAAACATGAATATACCATATGACCTGGCAATTCCATTCTCAAGTGTCTACTTAAGAATATAACATAAAAACATGTGTCAGCTGGGCTCAGTGATGTGCACATATAGTCCCAGCTATCCAGGAGGCTGACTTGGGAGTCAGGAGTTCAAGTCCAACCTTCACAAGCCTATCTCTTAGAAAAACCTCAACAACCAAAGAAAATATGTCTACAAAAATCTTATACACCAAAGTCCACATGAGAGTATTATTCATAATAACCAAAAAGCAAAAAACAAAACAAAACAAAAAAAAAAAAACCCAAACATGATTGGATAAACAAAATGTGGTATACTACTCAGCAATAAAAAGGAACAGATTGCTTCTGGGCTCAGTGGCTCATGCCTGTAACCCTTGCATTCTGGGAGACCAAGGCAGGTGAATTGTTTGAGCTCAGGAGTTCCAGACCAGTCTGAGCCAGAGTGAGACCCTGTCTCCTAAAATAGCCAGGCACTGTGACCTGTGTCTCAGCTCCTTGGGAGGCTGAGGCAAAAGAATTATTTGAGCCAAAAGTTTTAGTTTGCTGAGAGATGCCATGGCACCCTACTGAGGGTGACAAAGTGAGACTCTGTCTCAAAAAAAAAAGAGAACAGACTTGTTAATACACTACAACATGGACAAACCTCAAAAACATTATGCTTTTGAGAAAAAAGTCAGATGCAAAAGGCCATGATTCCATTTATTTGAAATGTCCAGAAAAGGGAGCTCTACAGAGACAGGAAGTAGATTAGTCACCAAGGGTTAGGCAAGTGGGGATAAGAAATGTTCTGGCCCCAGTGTGGTGGCTCACGTCTGTAATTCCAGCACTCTGGGATGCCAAGGTGAGTGGATTGCCTGAGCTCAGGAGTTGGAGACCAACCTGAGCAAGAGGGAGACCCTATCTCTACCAAAAATAGAAAAAACTAGCCAGGCGTTGTGGTGCACAACTATAGTCTCAACTACTCGGGAGGCAGAGGCAAGAGTATTGCTTGAGCCCAAGAGTTTGAGGTTGCTATGAGCTATGATAACATCATGGCACTCCAGTCTCGGTGACAGAGTGCATCTCTGTCTCAAAAAAGAAAAAACAAAATGTTTTAAATTTAGATTATGATGATGGTTGTATAACTTAGTAAATTTCGTCTTTTTTTTTATTAAATCATAGCTGTGTACATTAGTACAATCAAGGGGTACAATGTGCTGGTTTCATATACAATCTGAAATGTTTTCATCAAACTGTTTAACATACCCTTCATGGCATTTTCTTAGTTGTTGTATGAAGACATTTGTATTCTGCATTTAGTAAGCTTTGCCTGTACCCTTCTAAGATGCACCATAGGTGTGGCCCCACCCATTACCCTCCCTCCACCCCAACCTCCCCCCTCCCCTCCCTTCCCATGTTCTTGTGCTATAGTTGGGTTATAGCCTTCATATGAGACCTTTAAATTAGCTTCATAGTAGGGCTGAGTACATTGGATACT
>CAUYRH010099977.1:0-31050 GCA_963574655.1 Perodicticus potto | reverse complement strand
GAGTCTTTGCCTTTTTTTCCCTAATAGCAGTTAGAGTTTCTACTTGGAGAGGGAGAATTGATGCAGGACACTGGGACCCTAGCCAGCTCAGCGGAGCTGGTGGACCTGCTGCCTCCTCCTTAGCGGTGTCTGTGCTGCGGCAGCCAGCTGAAGAACCAGTGGGCTGGATGACAGGCAAGGAGGGGGACCTCCAACCCTCACCGGAGGCTCCAATAGCCAAAAAGTCCAGACAACTGCCAAGGAGACACCTGTGCCTTGGTGTCTCCTTCACTTTACACTTAGGACTAAATGTGGAACCCCCATTTCCTATGCCTAGGTCAATTTCATGTGAATTTCCTAGGCTTCAATTCCATGAATGGACTGTGTCCATTCATTGATACATTCATTCACTTTGCCCTGGTGGAAGGGACTGTGTTCATTCGTTTCCTGGCCAAGGAACCCATATACCTATATATACCCTGAGACTAAAAGCCTAAAGGGGGAGACGGGGAAAGACTGGGAGAGAATCGGAGAGAGCTCTTCTCTCCCCACTTGAGTTCTCTCTCTCTAACAGGAGCTTCAGTGTTTTCTGTATTCTTTTCTGTAAATAAATTCTGTCTTACCACTGGGGGAAAAAAAAAAAGAAGAAAAGAAACTGCCATGAAGGCTATGTTAAACAGTTTGATGAAAACATTTCAGATTGTATATGAAACCAGCACATTGTACCCCTTGATTGCACTAATGTACCCAGCTGTGATTTAATAAAAAAAAAAAGAATATAACCTTCTATCAGAGAAATGAAAATTAAAGTAACAGTGTGATATCAACATACACCTGTCAGAACAGCTAAAATTAAATAATCTGGTGAGAACACTAAATGCTGGTGAGGCTACAGAGATGCTAGATTATGCAGACCTTGGTAGTGTGGATATAGAACGGCAGCCACTCTGGAAAACAATTGGGCATTTCTTAAACTAAATCTGCAAATACCACATGATCCAGCAATTTCACTTCTGGGCACTTATCCCAGAGAAATGAAGAATTATGTTCACACAATAACTTGTGCATGGATGTTTATAACAGTTTTACTCACAATAGTCTTATACATAACTCATATGTTCCTCAAGAGATAAATAGTTAAACAAACTGTGGTACATCCATGAGATGGAATAACTACCTAATAACAGAAAGGAGAGAACTTTTGGTATACACAGCCAACTTGGTGAATCTCCAGAGAATTATGTTAAGTGGAAAAAGAAAAGTACATCTCAAAAGGCTACATACTGTATAACTCCATTTATATGTCATTCTGGAAATGACATATTACAGATTTACAGGTTATATGTTGAGGGTTAAAGAGATGATAGAGGTGTGTGTGTGTGTGTGTCCTTGTGTTGGTGTAGATACTCTGTATCTTGACCATTTCTATGTTGAAATTCTGATTGTGGTACTATAGTCTAGTTTTAACAACATATTTCCACTGTGGAGCACCAGGTAGAGGGCACATGAGATTTCTCTGTATCATTTCTGACAACTGTCTATGAATCTACAATTATCTCAAAATTAAAAGTTTAATTTACAAAAATTTTTATCCTCATAGCTAATAACATCTGGGTATGTTGGCAAGCCCTCTGCATGGCCCAGCAACTAGGTAGTAAGTGCCCTCCAATTTCCTCCCCTCTAGCATAAACACAAGTTGGGAACTTCAAGTTACTTTTACAGATTGTTACTCCATTGTTATGACCCATGGCCTTAAATTTAAAAAGACACGCCAGCCTCTGTGAGATGAAATATTCTAGTTCAGTATTATAATTAGGGTTTGCCTTAACTTTACTAAATATTGAGGAAACGTTAAAGCAACCAGTCTCTTTATTTAACAACTCTTTATGTCAGTTTTATTACTTTTTTATTTCCAGTATCATATTGTGATAAAATTAGCAGACATTCTGAAGGAATGACAAGTAATGATGATAAACTTCACTAAGCATCTCTGAGCTATAGTGTGTTTTTGCTAATTGTGCTTTGGAAAACCTGGGCTGACCAGACGATGGTGCTAGAACAGTATTCTTAAGTCAAGTGTGATCCCTGAAAACTCATTCTGGTTCATTCAGAGTCATAGGTGGATCATTATTAAAGACATTTTAAAATGGTTTTTCAAGACCAATCATCACTGCCATCATTTGCATCATCAAATACTTAAGGAAAAGTTCTTAATCTGCATGGTTTTCACAGCAGCGAAAGAAATCCTTACAAGGCCAAGCACCCTATCGCACAAGGAATTGTTAAATAAATTTCACTTATTCATGAGGTTTCTGTTTAACCTATTAAAGTAACACAATCACAAATAAAGATCATATTAGAATTGTCAGCAAGGTACTTCTAATACGATGTAATGTTTTGGGTTTTTTTAACGCTAATAAGAAATGTTCATAGCCAAAAGTTGTTCTTATATGCTGCATATAGAAAATTATTTTTAAAGTTATAATCATTAACATGGTGATTACATTAAAATGAATTATAAGTAAATTGATTTCTAGGGCTAATTAAAGTAACACCTTACTAGTAATAAAAGAAAATACATGATGGTCTCATATTTCATACAACAGTGAAAAAACAACAAAGATCCAAATAACACCGAGTATAGCTATGATTCTGCTCTGGTTTATGAAGGTACATTAACCTTGAGAATTTTTAGAATGGGAAAAAATAAAAAAACACCATAAAGAACAGAGGATTACACCATAAAGTAATAGGATTAAAAGTCTTTTTCTAGAATTTCCTCAGTTTGTAAAACCTGCTTTTTCATTTCTCATCTGTGTATTAAGTCTTACATCAAGCTGAAGAGTTATTAGCAAGAAGAAAGCAAAAAACCAAAAAGAGCAAATAAATTTACTGTGTCCATCTGAACACTATCTTGGAGGTACCAAATTACAACCACCACAGCTTATAAAAGTAACCCAGCACGAAGCATGAACTTTCCCAACCCTAAGAACCGAAGGAAAATTGATTTCACATTGAGAACTGAGTTCTCATTCCCCTGTTCTCTCCTCTCTCCCCCCTCCCCCGCACACACACCTGCGCCCCCACAGGGAGCAGTCCTTCACTCTGTAGCTCCCATTTCATCCTGCCAGGGGTGTCCAACTTTTTGACTTCTCAGCACCACATTGAAAAAAGGAAATACACAAACACTAATGAAAGCTGATGAGCAGAAAAAAAAAAAATAAAAGTGCATAACTTTTTGTGATATCCACCACCACAGAGCAGTAAAATGTCCTCATACAATCTTCATGTGGCCACTCCTTCCTACTTGCTCACAATCACAACACACCTGTAATTATCACTTTACATTTTGCATTTACGGAATATTTAACATATTTTAAAGACTTCATAAATGTATATTATTTAATGCTTATAGCACATGTCTTATTACAGGGCTGAAAATGCTGACCTAGTGCACAGATGTCAGTAAAAGGGAAGTAAATTGTGCTTCTCACAAAACACAGGATCGTGTAAGTGAAATGAAAAAACACATTTCAGGATTTGTCTCCACACAGATGACTCTCCAGTTTCTACCCTGAGCTTCCCTCCTGGGTTCCAGGAGGGGCCTGTCTTTAGAAATGTGTGCCTGGAGCTCCAGGTGTGTGTTTCATTTGCACTTGGCTCATGTACCCAAACTTCTTCCCCTGTGGTTTCCAGTGTTAATTTGTGGCACTCCTCTCCCTAGAGCCCAGATGGGAACCTCAGATCCTTCCTGGACACTTGTTGGCTCCTCTTTCTCTCACTGACCCAGTCGGCTGCAGAGTCCTGCCGGTGACAGTCTGTGTCCACCATAGCTTCACTTGCTCCTTCCCTCCTCGCCACTCCCATCATCCAGAGCTAGTTGCCTGTCCTGTGGCTGCTGTGCTCCGTCTCTCCACTTCTCTGCTATGTCAGCATGGCCACGTGCTGACGATCACTCTCCCAGTCAATAGCTTCAACTCTCAAGTTAAGCACAAAGTCCTCCTTCTCATGATCAATACCTTAGCTTATCTTTTCTCCACACTGAACTATCCATACCCCAGCCCTCCACCAGACTGCAATCTGGGCTTTTCTAAAAATATACCCTGAAGGATTTTTCTTGCCCTCTTTGCTCCTGCTCTGTTTGTGAATTAACCTTCCAAATCCCACTGCCCAGCTTCTCTGGTTGGAATCCATGCCAGCCTCAGAGACGAGTTTTAAGTGCCAGGTCGTCCATGAAACCTCTTCTCTTTCTACCCTTTCCAGGACCCCTATGCCCTTTGTCAGTCCCTGTCCATTTCTATTTTTCCCTGTTCTTATAGCCATTTGTGTGGACATCTTTTCCTCCTTTCTAGATTGCAAACTTTTCTTTCTTTTTTTTTTTTTTTTGAGACAAGAGTGTCATTTTGTTGCCCTTGGTAGAGTGCTGTGGCATCACAGATCACAGCAGCCTCAAAATCCTGGGCTCAAGTGATCCTTTTGTCTTAGCCTCCTGAGTAGCCCTGGCTATTTTTAGAGATGGGGTCTCGATCTTGCTCAGGCTGCTCTTGAACTCCTGAGCTCAAGTGATCCACCCACCTCAGCCTCCCAGAGGGCTGGGATTATAGGCATGAACCACTGTACCCAGCCAATTGCAAGCTTCTTGAGAACAATAACTTTGTCATTGTATCTTCTCAATCATCTAGGACCGAGAATCAAATATAGTGGAGATTGTATCATTATTTAATTAAAGTAACATGAATTAAAATAGAGGAGAATTGAAGATTTTTATTTTTATTTTATTGAATGGAGTTAACTTTTCTGTAGCCAGTTTTCAAATATGGCTTTAAAAATCACTACTTAACTGATACAAAATCACATCTTTTAGTATTATGTTTGAGTATGCACACAGAGTTAGTTAAAGTTAGGGTATTAGCGGTGTCCACAAAGGGCAGGAAAACATTGCAAATGTACATACTAGTTTATATCATTAACAAATCCTCATTTGTTAACTCCATTAAGCCAAACAGACTCTACAATGTAAACTATTAATTGATTTAGGACTAGAACTACAAATAGGTATAAAATTAAAATAATCATTAAGCTTCTTCTGTGAATTAAATGTTAGTTTTTACCTTTTATAACAACTTCTGCCCTTAATGCTAGAGACTCACAATTGTTTACTTATTATTCCTTTACTCATTCTTCCTCTTATTCAAATATTTATTGGGTAACTGGGCACAAGAGATAAAAATTTATCATCATTTTTGCTCTCAGGTTTACTATAGCTTGATGGAAAGATAGTTTGCAGAGCACCATAATACACATTAAACGCTCCATGGATGCATAGGTGCACAAGGGATTTAGGGCAAAAGGAGAATGTAGATTTCCCCTAGGAAAGACAAAAAAGCCCCTTTCAGGAGTGCAGTAACTTCTGAGTGTGAACCAAAGAATTTCTAGTTAGCCACATGGATGTGGAGGTAACAGCATTCTAGGGGGAGGGAGATACATTTGAAAGCCATAGTGTGGTGCGGGGCTATGTTAACACTTGGAAACTATAGCTCCGTGTGTCTGGTACCTACAGGAGGAGGAAAGTGGGAGAAGCGTGTCAGCAGGCAGCTCAGGTGGCCTCGAGAGAGCCTGTTACTCCCTGCTGAGACTTTTGAAATTTATCCAGGTCTCAAGGTGTGGGGCGATCTCAAGCAAGGCAATGCCTCTGATTCTATTATAGAATCAGCACTCTGTGATATGCAGGCCTTGAGGCAAAAAACTGTGAATGACTGATCCCACATTTAGGGGCACATCAATGAAAAGTTCATTCCCATTAATGACGGGTCAGTAGCATCAACAGGTGACTCTTTATTCAGGATTTAGGAGGAATTTCTGGGCAGACCAAAGCTTTAAGAAAAAACAGAGTAAGTTTTATCAAAGTGACATTCAATCATTTTTTAAAGTCTTGGAAGATTCAAGGGCTTACACAGCTGAACTCTGTAGAACTCATCCAGATGGGTAATTGCCTGTCTGTGTCCCAGGCAAGGTCAGAGCAGGAAATGCCACAACCACTCAGGTTTTCAACATTACACAGACCTCAGTCCCAAAGTCCCTTTGGTCTAACCTAAATTTATTTATTTGTTTTTTACTTTAAGCTCATTTCCTCTTTTCTATCCTTGGGGAAGGTAAAAAATGGATGGTCATAAACCACCAGATAATGACCCTTTATAGACTGGTGACATTATTAAATCATTTCTCGACCATCGTTTTCCTGGGCCAAACAACAGAAACTCCCGATCAGTTTTATGCTTAGATTTGCTGTTTTAAATCTGTACCTTTGTTTTCCTCTAGTGTCTGGCTAGCATTTTTTTTCACCTCCCTTAGATGTTCATCCATAAACAGAATGACAGTCTTCAACCAATGCATAATTATTGCCAAACATTTCTTCTGAGATCTCTTGTCCTGTAAATATAGTCAAGTGTTATGTTACATTTTTTAAAAAAGATAGCAGCGGCAGGTTACTGCCTACCATCGTGAGACCACTAAGATTGTCACTTCCCTTTAGTCGAATTTCTATTGGGTCAACCTTCCTATCCTGTCTTTGTCAATTCTAAATTATTCTCGTCTGTAAATTGCTGTATTTGATCCACCTCTCTGGGGCCCTCGGCCCCTTGCTGTTGAACTTTATTTTGTTCATGGCTGGCCATTTTTCTACTTCTTTGGCATTGCTTGGCAATTATTATTTATTTTACCACAAGTTACAATTGGAAATAGTTCATATTTTCTCATCTTGGCACATCTAAAAATCTTATAGCTCTTTGAGTTTCTCTTGGCACGAGGCTTCTCTGCAGCTGGTGGAGGCGTCTAGTGAGGGCACTCCCTGCCCACCTGCACACTCACTTCCAAGCCACCCAAAGAAACCATGAGGACTGAAGATCAAGTAATGGACTTTACCAAGCACTCACTGTGGACCAGACATAGGGTGGGCAGAGGAGGACTGTGAATGGTTACTAGGAACTCATAACCTTGGGCAAAAGGGGCTCATCTAGCCTATTCTTCACAGGGACATAGAAGAATATATCTGCAGCTGGGAATTTAGATGATTACCCAAGATATGGTACTATTTTCAAAATTATATGGGAAGCAATAAAATATTAGATATTCACCTATATTTCCCCCCAATGTTTAAGTGCAGGCCTCCTTACTGAGTCTGTTAAAAACCATAATTTAAAACCCATTCAGACTTATAAAGAATCTCCTTCTCATAAAATCAGTGCTTAATGAAATATTTTAAGTAGGAGAACAGTTCAGGAGGGTGGGGGAGGATAGTTGAAATATACCCAAACAAATTCTATAGCCCAGTACTTACTTAATGATTAATTAAATATTTGGGAGAAAACCAGCCTTTTCTTTTATTTCCTCTACCCTTGGAATCACTCAAGATCCTCATAGGTTCAAACGTCTGAGAAGCTCATCAATCTGCAGGAAGAGAGATTCTCCTGCTCTTCTGTTTACATGGCCTCACTTCCAGGTGGCAGTGAGACCTGCAGCTCCCTTTCCTGGGAACTGCTGTGCGAGAGGCCAGCATTACATCTATGGCCAAGATTCACACCCAGAGGAAGGCCCCTTACATGACAGACTAAGCTTCTGATTAGCCAAGAACTCATCCTTAGAGAAAATGGAGTCAGGCATCAGAGTTTTGACCCAAGAACCAAGTTATCAAGGTTGCTGTTTTATTTTTTCTGCCATTCCCTATTAGGGAAGTAACTTAAACTGCAGAGGAGTTGTCTTTGATCTGGACCTGATTCTAATCTTATCTGTCTGGATTCTAGAACCGCAGTGAACAATAAATGAAACTTTAAAAGAGTTAAATCATTAAAAAATATTCTTCAAGAACTTAAGAGTAACCTGCCTTTATTATCCTCCTGACAAAGAATAACCACCCCAAAAGGGACAGAGGCAATAAAGCTGTTACTGTCATCTTGTTTGAACCAGAAGTTATTGAGCCCCAGAGAACCTGGGTAGTAATCAGGTTGCTCATCTACACCCCAGAATGGAAGGCGGGTATGATTAACTTCATTTTGTGGGTGAGTTTTGAGAAGCGATGCTCACTACGTGTGCCAACCGGGGGACGTCTTTCTTTGTAGTCTCTTGAGAAGGAGGGCCCTTACAGCACAGCTGGGCTCTCTAGACGTGGAGTCTAGGACTGGCTGACTCTCGAGTTGATCCTGTCAAGAAGCCAGGGTCTGACTGGACTGAAGCCTCCTCACTCCCAGAGAGCCGGCCAGAACTTCCCAGTCAAGAGGGCTGTAGGTTATTCGTCAGTCAAGTTAATGCTACTACAGAAGTTCTCTGTTTCCTCTGCTCTTGGTGAGGAGGCTTCTGTCCTCCCCTGGAAATGATTTTGGGGCTGGTCTTTTGTTCTCAAGACCTCAGCCTTGAGCTTTGTTTGTTTACTTCCTCTCCTGAATCCTTGTTTAGGTTCCCAGCCGTACTTTCCCCCTCTGCTTATTCATTTGAGAGCAACTGCCTGTGTCATTTTCTTCTTCCTTGGCATGCCCTTCGGTTGGTGTTTATTTTCGCCTCATGGCCTATTAACAGCCTGCCATGCTGTTACACGTCCATTCAGACCTGTGATCAGAGGACAGGGACGCATTAGAGGACTGCGGGCTGACATTAGGGAGGTGGTGCCAGCTCAGGAAGGCGGCAGGTGCTCCGTAATGACAGGCCCGAGTTTCTGTTACAATTGGCGGAGGCTCCACCAATCTCAGGGAACAGACCCTCATTCTCACGCGCCTTGTCTGTGTATTTGGCGTCCTCACCTCAGTGCATATGCTTAGCAGGTGACTTTTCACCGATGTCATTGTTGCTGCTGCTGGTTTTGTTTATTCTTTTTAAAAAGGTCACATTTGGGCCAGGTGTGGTGCTTCACACCTGTAATCCTAGCACTCTGGGAGGCCAAGGCGAGTGGATTGTTTGAGCTCACAGGTTTGAGACCACCCTGAGCCAGAGCAAGACCCCATCTCTAAAAATAGCTGGGCGTTGTGGCAGGTGCCTATAGTCCCAGCTACTTGGGAGGCTGAGGCAAGAGAATCGTCTGAGCCCAAGAGTTTGAGGTTGCTGTGAGCTCTGACATCATGGTACTCTACCAAGGATGACAAAGTGAAACTCGGTCTCAAAAATAAATAAATAAATAAATAAATAAAAGTAAAAGATCACATTTTACTGAGACAAGAATAACTAGTTTTAGAAACTCTTGGTTCACCTCTTCTTCTAAAGCTTTTGTGTTCAGCAAAAATTTAAAACAACTATTGTCTTACTATAAAAATTATAACAAGTTCATTTTTGACATTTTTTAAAATAGGAAAGTATAAAGAAAGAAAATCACTTATAATCTCAGCACCTGAACAAAATAACCCCATTTATATTTATATACTTGTACTTTTAATTATTTGAAAAGGCACAGGCACAAATATATTTTTAAAAAAATGGAAGGAATAATTTTCCCCTGGGTTTATTTCAGTAGTTTACTTGTTTTAACAGTTAAAAATTTAGGCATTTATATATTTTTAAAAAAATGTTGTAGATATGCTTTTGACATAGTTGAAATGAAGTGTATTTTTAATTAAAGTATTATTCCCATATTATATAATGTACCCATTTTATGTTTTCAAATTTACATACTTGTGTAACCACCACTGAGACTGAGCTAAGAAGGGCTCACATCATTTCAGAAAGTTGCCTCGTGTCCGGTCCCATCTCTACTCCCTGGTCCGGGCAGCCACTGATCTGCCTTTTGTGACTACAGATTAGAGTTGTCATTTCTGGAGTTTCACATGAGACTTGTGTGAACTCTTTTGTGTCTAGCTTCTTTCATTCATCATAAATTCTCACACATCATAATCATATACAACTATACTTCCATCTATTTTAAAATATGCTTCTCTTCATTTTACTAATATATGAACATTTTTCGCACCATCAATTATTTTCTTAAAATTTAATTTTCTATAACTAATTGTATTTTAGGGATATACCATAATTTATCTCACAAATAAGATCTTATTGTTAATCACTTACGTTGCCTCAATAATTTTCTTTTATAATCAAGAATGATTATTCTTGAATATGCATGTTTGTATGCATTGCCCAATTACCTTGGGATAAATTGCTGTAGAAGTAGTTAAAAGGTGGTTGATTTTTTAAAGCTTTTGATGTATATTGTGCCAATTTTCTCTACCACTGGTATATACAAATAGGTGGGTAAAAATAGTATTTGAAACCTGGAAGGTAACCTAGAAGAAATATAGTTCACGGTCCTTCGCCAGGGGGGTGGACACACCTCTGGAGCTCTTTTAAAATGCACCTTCATTTAATTTAATGTGGTATTTATGTGGCTCAAAAGGCTGCTATTTTGCTTCTTAGTTCTGCAGATGATTCTCTGGCACACTCCATAGTAAGAATCACACCATTTTTGTAGCTAAAGAAACTAAAGCCAGGAGAAAACATGAATAATTAAAGCCTCCTGGGTCCCTACACTCTCGTCACTTCTCCAGCTTGAAAGTCTATCTCCATTGATTATCCATTATCTGTTATCGTTGATAACAATAGCCAGTGCAACTCCCCCTCATCTCAGAAACCGCAATTAACCACCTAGGTCTTTCCTTGGTGGGCTGTGATTAGAATAGCGCTTTAGGCAACAAAGTTGATAACAGCCCCAGGACTACCTCAGAAAACTCTCCAAGGGAAAGGGGCCCCAAATAATCTAAAAGATATAATTCTAAAACCTGCTAAGACGATGCTGCCAACACTGGAGCAAGCCCTCCTCTACCAGGCATATCAAGCTGGAGTGAAAAACAGGTCTATGACAGCAGTGAACACACATGACACGCTCCTAGATGGCTGCGCAGCCTCCATAGGATTTCTGCTCCTTCTTCAACCCCCAACACCGCCTCTTCATCTTCCCCACTAAGGACGCCCAGTGGGCGTGCATCTTTCATCCACTCCCTTCATTTTGTTGATTTCCTCTTCTGTGGTCCAGCTCCCAGAAGTGACATCCACTGTTTCTACCACCTTCCCGCATGGCTGGAAGCTGCTGAGTCACGCGTTCCAGAGCTGCTTCTCCTTCCAGACAGACATTGCCCAGCTTTCTGTCCAGGCTACTATGTCCATCCCTTAACCTCTCTGGGCTCCCAGTCACCCTGGAGTAGGGAAAATGCCTTTCAGCTAATTGCTATGACAAGGGCTGCAAGGCATTGCTCCATCAAGCTCTCACATCTGACAGAGGTCTTAGGGTAGCAGTTCTTTGCGACTTCATTCACTCCGGATTACAGACTCTTATCCTGTGATTCTGCAATGAATCTGGGGGGGAGCACCTTGTAATTCTGGACTCTTTCTTTTATGCTAAGGTCTCAGGAGTCTTGGTATAGATAATATTTGTATAAACAGACAGTTGGTTCACCCTCCTCAGGAGTTTCTTAGACATAGCAGCCTCCTGGGGAAAACCCAGTGGGACAGCCAAGGTGGGATTTCTGTTTAAACCTACCTGGGCATTCTAGACATATTGTTTAGTACACCATTGATTCTCAATGTCACAACTATTCATTGTCAAGAAATTAGTATCTTAGATGCAAATTATTATAAAGCTGAAGAAAAATACTTCTGGAGAGGGCCTTTAAGCTTTTGCAGATAAGGACAAAAAGAAAAGTTTAAGTCAAATCTTGCAGGGCTCCTAACGCACTTCTCAACATCGAAAATGTGATCAAAGTGATTTTTTTCTGCATAAGAATCCCCAGAAACTAGTTTGCTAATGGGAAACATCTTTGTAACCATGGATGGAAGAACTATGTGCACCAACAATTCCCTTTTCTTCCTGTGACTCTTTCATTGCATCTGATCTAAGACCACCTAGCATTGATATCTTCATCCCCTTTACAAATGAATATAGAAGAGGCCTTGATAATCAATCACTGTTTTTCATGATTAATTATAGTTTAGCTGAAACTTTTGTTGTCTAATTAAAGACCCTATTTGTAGGATGAACTAAATTTTAGTAGCTAAAAATAAATTGACAGCATCAGAAAAGAGATGTGGAAAATGTTTGGTTATGTATATCCATGAAATCAAGATAGAGTCACTCGACTGACCTTTGAAGTTTAGCTAAAGCAGCCTCCTTAAGTCACCAATTCTGGAGAACAAAATTTCTTTCGTCTCTGTCTTCCTAAAATTCAACTTATCTTCTACCTTGAGTCTTATTTCTGTAGTCTTTTCTATTGTGATGCAAGTTCTTTAGCAAATTCTCAGTCATGTAAAAATTAAATTCAGCCAAATTTAAGAACTTCTCTCTACCCTATCAGCAGACCCAAACTAAGACACTGTGTGTATTGCTGGAAAGAGGAAGTAACCGGTTTATTGAGTATTTTATTCCAAAATCTTTATACTATTCACTTAGGTTAAGGCTTTTAAGCTTAAAATTAACAATATAAAGTTTGGGGTTTTGGTTCCCCCTCCTCCTACCATTGCAGATAGTCAGCCAACTGTCTCCCGGCTAAGTGGGAATAAGACAAGTACGAGATAAAATCCACCTTATTTCATAGTATTTATGTCACGTATCACCCAGAATAAAGGCCCAATCAAGGCTCATGATGCAACATGAGGAAGAGTAGCAGGCAAGTCTGAAGCCTCAGGCCTGGCCTCTGGTCTTATAAGGGCAGCGTGCCCCAGATCCCCACTTCTCTGATCCCCAGGGAAGGGGCCTAATAAGGAAGGGAGAGTCCGGTTCCACTGTCAGTGGCTCTTCTTGGAGCTGCTTTGTCTCCACAGCACACAGTCAGGCTCTCTCTTGATTTCCTCCCCCAGCTCCTTCCTGCCCCTGCCCTCAGGGCCACACTCCATTCTCTCATTGCCACAGAACTTGGTGCAGCACTTTACTTTACCGCCTTCTGCATCAAGATTCCCTGAGATCAATTCCACATTTTTGAAACCACCTCATTACTTAACAGATCTTTGTTCTATAGCCCTCCTTCCATGTGAACTTGCGTGTATGCATTGCCACCTGCCCACAGTACCTCTTCTGCTATGATGCTGCTGACACAGATGCATGTTAGGATGCACACGCAATAGCTGGCAGGGCAGCTTCCTCTCCCACTAGGTCAGTGTGTTCCAGCCTTTTCTTTTTTCTTCCTCATACCACAGTTAAACGTATAGTGAAACTTCCATGGCATACTTAAATTATGTTGATCAGAAAAAGAGTAAAAAAGGAATACACTTAATGTGCTTCGAACTTATTTCAAAGATAATTTAATTTGTGCTCTTTAAAAATTTTCACGGCACACCTAAGACCCTCTCATGGAACACAAGTGTGTCGCAGCACACAGGTTGGAGATCACTGTACTAGATGGCAAGGATCACATCGGATTCATCTCAACATTCTGGACAAAGCTTTACAGGTAGTGAGTGCTCAGCACATATGCAATGAGTGCTTATGAATGCTTCTTTGTGCTACTAAGAATGCCAGACATCCTTTAAAGGAGTCACCTGCTAACAGTGCATATACGCAAGGTGAAAGCCAAAGGCAATTTCTACTCATCTGAATAATTTATCATTAATTACTGATTTGCTGGAATAAGAAAATATTGCTTTGTTTTCTTCCAAGCAATGACTCAAAGCCTGCAGGTCAGGAGACCAGAGACTCCTACAATAAGATAAGAGTCAACTTCCCATTTGAGTCTGTTGAAAGCTACTGATTTATTAATGTCACACTAGAGCCATAACAATAGTACCATTTCCTAAGCTACACTCCTGGTTGTTCCCTCCATCATCTGGGATTGAACTACATAGCAGGCATTATGAACTAAATTCTCCATTTGCTGTGCATCTACCACTATACGCACAGGAATCCAAATGGAGCAAACAGTGCATGTCACAATTGCTCAGTCTTCCACCCAATGTTTGCATTGTGATTTGACTGAAAGAATTCAAAGCACTTTGTAGGTTTATAGATCCCTTCAAAATTCTTTGGGTTATGTATTAACCTCAACTTGAGGTTGAATAAACTAACACTTATTTCAAAAGGAATTTATCCAGTGTTATACATGGTAGGTAGTACAGGAGGAAACAGCACCACAATTATTTTATTTGTTACCTACACAATTCTCTTAGATTATGTTGTCTTTTGAAAGGTACTTGCACTGTTGATAAAGCTTGAAGTAGAACTTGGCAAAAAGAATTAAAAATAAACTTAAGCCAAGTTTCTGTACGTAGTTTATTTTAGAAGCACAACTAGACTCCCACCAGCTCCCAAAATTATAAAACCTGTGAGAGTCATTGCAAACACTTAGAAGTCATGTTTTTTATTGTATTTTCTTTCACATTTAATGCTAATGGTTTACTTATTCTTACTTCCTGAAATAACAAAAAGCTGTGACTCAATGCCAAACCCGAGCTAATGTGAACATTAACTGATGAAGTCTTGTTAAATAAGCTTAGCAAAATATTATCCGTATCCCAAATGTTAATATCAACTGACCTTTACTAGGGTTAAGTTGGAGATAACAACATTACATGTTAGTGATTTTCTTCCACTAATAAGTACTGGCTCTCACTGACTAAATGACATTAGAGTTGGAACTTTAGCTGCAAGTTTAATAATTTTGAGACTATGTCACAAAAAAAGAGGAACAATGTATATCTGTGTGACCATCAACAATTCTGACTTTTTCCCATAAGTTAACCCTCAAAAATGTAGCCCCATTATCCACAATATCTGACTTGGCTAATTTGACCATGTCTGCTGGCAAGGACATTCAGCCTCTTCTTTCGGCACAACACAAGCCACATGGACATAATAGAGTTCGGTGGTTGGGAGATAGGCTTTGATTCTAGGTAATTATTTTATCAGTAATGTAGTCCTGATCAAGTTGTTTAATTTCTCTAAACCCTATTTTCCTAACTTGTAAAGTAGGGTGAATAATCTTTGTTTTTCTGTGAGAATTAAATGAAATAATATAAATGAAATGCCTAGTGTAGACACAATTAATGATTAATAAATGATATTTAAAATAATTTATTTGAGGGCAAGTATTCAGAATGTGACTCTCATTCTGCCTTCTCTAGAGCCACACAAGACAGTAGTTGGTGTCAGTGTGATGAACCTTTGGTAGGGTAGAGTAAATACTCAATGAATGACTCAGCAATAGTTGTCACTGAGAAGACAAGGTCAATGTCAGAAGATAGATAACAGGTCTGGGAAACTATGAGGAGAAAATGTTTTTAACTATCCAAACAGATTTTAATCTAAAAAAATTTAGCTGGGGACAGTCATATTGTTCCAGAACAAATATTTATTGGAAACCTTTATATGAAAGGCTAGACACCATAAGAGACATACCACAATTTATTCAGTAAATATTTATTGTGCATCTACTGTATCAGCCCCTGCTCTACATGCTAGTGTAGGAGCCACAAATAACAGAGTCAAACCTTCTGTCCTTGTGAAGTTTACATTCTAATGTAAGAAATACAAAGATATTATTCCTTTCTTCAAGACATTTACTCTTTCTTTAAGGAGACAAGAACCTTTGCATTAAAAAAGTATAAAATAGGAAATAATAATGCAATAAAGGATTCAAGAAATATCACTAGGAGAATGACTGGAGTAGCCAGAAGGAACTCATGCTGACCAAGAAACCTGTATTCAAATCCAAGTTCTGACAGCACTTTTGGACCTTCAGACAGTAAAGCATTTTATTAGAGTCTCATATTATCTTCTGCAAGATGAGCAAAATAATAATTACTTTATGATGTTGTTCTGATGACTAAATGGGATTAAGTGTAAGTCCCTTTCTAGAAGACATGGATGCATGAATGTCTTCACTGAGGAGGAGATTTGACCAGGGCCCCAGAGGATTTGGGTAGACACAGAGGAAGAGAAACTATATTCTAGGCCAAGGAAAGAGCTTGATGAAAGAGCCTGTGAGAACAGCACAAGGATTATCTGGAGGAAAGTGAGTCGAACAACTTGGCATCAACAGAGAGTTCCTGTAGATAAGCTGATAGAGAAACAACTCAAATGACAGGTGGTCCTTGGGTGACTCACAGAGGAATTTCTGGGAGTTCTTATGCACATGTGGACATTGAAAATCAGCATAATCAAGGAAATTGCCCTAAGTTATATCATTAACAGTAAAAGTAGAATCCCAATATCCATCTGGTTCTCTGTGTCCTTGATTGCCTGGCCAGTGGTGGAGACAGTATCTTGTCCTCCTTTTATTCACATCTGAACACTTATAGCTTGTAAGGCATTTTTTTTAAAAATAATATACAGCAGATTCCCTACCTAGCCCTCTAGTTTAAGTGTTACGTTTATGTCAAGAAAAAGCAATTCTAAAACAACTAAGAGGAATGAAAAACAAGGAGCTGTTTATCAAATATGAGACGGCGCTTTGCAGAAATGAACTGACTTTATGATGCCATCTGGAAATGCTTTTGTCTTCCCGATCCAGTGCATTGAGCATAACTTAAAGTTGACTAAACAGCTCTGAAACACTCTCTTCTGCTTCTTCACATAGGGATGTAGCCTATAGGAATAAAGATTATTAGTCTTTGAACTGGACATCTGGTGTGACTACTCAGCAATAAGGTGTGCAATTCTTGGGTGAATTTCAACAGAGCACAGCAGACTAACTTTGGAGACTTTAAATGGCTGAGTCAATCCATGGTGATTGACCTTATTCAGAAAGAAACAAGTCCTCCCAGATTAAACTCTAATCAAGGAGATTCTGTCTTTCTTCCCTCCGTTTCTCCTTCCTTTCTTCCTTCCCTCCCTTTCTTCCTTCTTTTGTTCCTTTTTTTTTTCAGCCTGTCCAAATCAAAAGGTGTGAGCATTTTATTTTTTTTAATTGAAACAAATGATGAATTTTATTACATGAGTTAAATTGTATGTCCAAGCACAAGGATAATGAAATATATTTTTCAGTCAAGATATTATATACAGTAAATAAAATATAGTGGTAACAGTGCAGTGTAGGTTTCCTGGGAAGCAGACTCTGAGATAGAAATATACAAGCAGGAAGTGTATTTTTGGGCAGAGCTGTCTAGATGAGGACCAGTGAGAGCGGAAAAATGAAGCTGGACAGACAGAGCAAAAAGTTGAACTCTATCAAAGTCCCAACAAATGTCTCAGTTGATCCCTTGAGGAACTTCTGAAGTTGGAAGAGCCCCTCAAAGATGTCTGAATTGAGGCAATAATTCTCCTCACTATTTAGAGGCCTGGTTGGGGGATTTGTTTTTTCTCTCTTACATCATTTTTATCAACTTTTGAAGTAAATTAAGTAAACGTTATGTCAACCACATCTGAAAGACAGAGATATAGTCCATGGTTGAACACACACACAAGCACATATGTGCATTGCTCTCCTCCAATCTCACTTCACAGACGTAGGCCCCCTGAACTCCCCGTGGGGCCCTGGATACATTCAGCAAAGCCTGTACAAAACACACACGTGTGCAAATACTCAAAGTGTAGGGCTCTCAGAACAGGTGAGACCACAGGCCCTAGAATGCCTTCTGAGACAGGCCCTTCCTGACCAGAAAAATAGCCCTAAATAAATCTCTAAATGAACATTGTAAAATTCCTCCAGAAAAACATAAACAGCAAGTGTAAAACAGATGTCCCACACGTCTTCTCTCCTTTCCTTGGAGGCGAAAGCAGCCAGCATCTCACTGAGCCAGGAGGATAGAGCCTTCCCGCGCACCTAACAGCTTCCTTCTCTTGACGTCATGGGTCTGCCTGCCCCCATAGGTGGCACCACCAAGGGCTCCCCTTGGAATTCCAAAAAATAATTTATTCAGAGTCCTCCACAGACAGTCCAAAAATAGATGGAAAAGTCAACCTGTCTCCCCAGGATGAGCAAGTATGGGCAAAATTTATTTCCTGAAGGATTAAAAAGATTTGCAATAAAGAAAAAAAGAAAAATTAAGGTTCTAAGAACTGTGAGCTTTTTAGAAGACATATGAAAATTGGGCCACTCCTCACAGGGTGCAGAGAGAGTTCTTCCAAGGCTGTTTATTTGATTCCTGGTTTAGCTTCTCTAACTTCAAACGTACATGCCCTGCCCCCACCTCCTTCAGCTCTTACACAAAACCTCTGCCTCCATCTATGAGAAAACTCCACTTCGCTCAGAGAAAAAGGCCGTTCTTCCTGGATGCTTTCCACTTTCTTAGAACAGATGCCACAGGGTCCATGTTTTATAAATAGAAGCAGCATTCCAAGGCTTCAGCAGGGTGGACACTGGTCTTTTGCCACCCAAGCCCTGAAGCGAAAGGGAGAGAAGGAGTTCTTTGTGTGATAGGGCATTAGATACTCAACCTAAGTTCTCTTTGATGTTCTTCTAAGAGTGAGTAAACCTGCTGGTTCCTTTACTTTTCTTTTTTCTTTTTCTTTTTCTTTTTTTTTTTTTTTTTTTTTGAGACAGAGCCTCAAGCTGTCACCCTGGCTAGAGTGCTGTGGCATCACAGCTCACAGCAACCTCCAATTCCTGGGCTCAAGAGAGTCTTCTGCCTCCGTCTCCCAAGTAGCTGGGACTGCAGGTGCCTGCCACAATGCCCGGCCATTTTTTGGTTGTAGCCGTCATTGTTGTTTGGCGGGCCCAGGCTGGATTCGAACCCGCCAGCTCAGGTGTACATGGCTGGGGCCTTAGCCCATTGAGCCACAGGCGCCGAGCCCTTGCTGGTTCCTTTAAATATAGATCTTTCTGCTTCTCCCCCCACTGACAAAACAGCCTGAAGTCCAGGTAGTGGGACAGAAAAAGGCACCATTAGCAAGGTATCTGCAGCGACTTCCCATCTTTCCTCCCCCACTTCATCCCTCCTCCCAACTCACATAAAATCATTGAGATGCCATCAGTGTACTGTTTGGTGAAAGAATCTCAATTTCATTCCTACGCCATCCTGATATTTTGTATTCATAAATAGCTATATTTATGTCTGAAGACAGTTAACTTTCTCACTTAAGGAAATATTCTATAATTAATGATATTTATTGAAATCTTTCATCTTTCACTAAGGGTACAGACTGCAGGTTCTGTCTACCACACAGAGATGCCTTGTTCTCCCTTTGGCCATCTTTTCTCTAATTAATATCTACTTCCTGCTCCACATTGTGTAACGGACTGGCAACTGACCCCACCCTTTCCTGGAATTATGTAGGAAAAGTCTTAGTTTAGCTTCATTTAGCTTGCTCGTGATTGGAAGCATAACCATCCACCAGGTTTGCAACGATATGCCTGTCGCCCTTTGGAGCCACAGACTTCTTGAATAAAACCCTGCAATAGAACCACACAGAGGAATCTGGAGTCTTGGAAATCAGGATACAAATGTCTCAGGATTACTTTTGAAGTACCCTTTCTCGGCTGTACTTTCTTGGTGAAAGGGCAGGTTCAGATGTTGGCACCAATACCTGGGGGAGCCCTTGCTTGTTATGTCTAGTATTTCTGTTTTAATATGTTATTTTTCTTAGAGTTAGATGTAGTATCTCTTCTTTTTAAGTAACACATTAGAATTTTTTTTTCATTTAAAAAAGCCTTTAAAAATAAAAATTACAAACTGCGTCTAAAGAAAAATAAAGGTCCAATGCCAAGGTCTGTGGCTAAATAGAAAGCTCCAGAACCCACGACTGGACATACTCCCCAGAAAAGGGCTTACTCCTACTTCTACTTGGATTTCTAATCTCCTCCCCACTAATGCATTCTCTCTGAGACCTCCTTTGAAGCTTTTTTTTTCTTTTTTTTCTTCACAGGAACTTCCATTGGTTTATTCAGAAAACCAACTCTAATCCAACTGTGTATTACCTGTTCAAGGCAGCTTGGGGACTTACAAAATAAAACCTTAAGGAATCCTGAGTCTTGATGTAGAGGAGGCCTTCATTTCTATTTGTCACCATGAATAATAATGATGTTATTATTTTTCATATAGTTCTCACATTTTTCATTTAGTTCTTCTCCTGATTACTACAGCGTTTAGTGGCATTTTCATAAATCATTTTGCCTTGTGGTTGATTGCACATGTGTATTATTTTCTGATAATGCTCCTACTATATTAGAATTCTTTTTTTTTTTTAATACAGAGTCTTACTTTATTACCCTAGGTAGAGTGCCGTGGTGTCACAGCTCACAGCACCTCCAACTCCTGGGCTTAGGCAATTCTCTTGCCTCAGCCTCCTGAGTAGCTGAGACTATAGGCACCCGCCACAATGCCTGGCTATTTTTTGTTGCAGTTTGGCCGTGGCCAGGTTCAAACCAGCCACCCTTGATATATGGGGCTGACGCCCTACCCAAGTGCCACCCTAGATT
Organism: Perodicticus potto; assembly: GCA_963574655.1. Classification (NCBI taxonomy): domain Eukaryota; kingdom Metazoa; phylum Chordata; class Mammalia; order Primates; family Lorisidae; genus Perodicticus; species Perodicticus potto. Next base: position 10,756 of record CAUYRH010099977.1, on the reverse strand, counting down.
AGAATTATTTAGGGTGTTTATTTTGAAAAGATTCCTGGAAAATGAAATAGTAATTTAGACATCATGACTATTTTCCACCACTTTTTAAAATTGTAAAAAAATAATTTTAGACTTATAGGAGAGTTACAGCAGGATTACAGAGAGTTTGAACAATGATACAGACATTCCTAATGGAACTAGAGTACAATTGCCCAAACTTACATTGGTACTACTAGGAGTTCAATTATAGACTCTATCCAGTTTTTATCAGCTTTACCTTTAATGTTCTTTCTCAGCTGTGCAGTCTGATCCATGATCTTCAAGATGACATCATAACATATCCTCATCTCCCCCATTTTCAAAATGACATCACAACATATCCTCATCTCCCTCATTTTCAAGATGACATCATAACATATCCTCATCTCCCCCACCTTCAAGATGATGTCATAACATCTCCTCATCCACCCCCGATTTTCGAGATGACATCATAACATATTCTCATCTCCATTTTCAAGATGATGTCATAACATATCCTTATTTACCCTAGTCTGTGAAGGTTTCTCAGTCTGTCTTTGTCTTTCATAATCTTGAAACTTGTACTAATTATTTTTCAAAAGACTCCTTTATGTCAGTTTGTCCAATGTTCCCTGAAAGTGAGACTAAGCCTATGCATTACCGGAAAGAACACCACATAAACGAAGTGCTTCTCTTAGTGCATTGTTTTTGTCGGTGCAAAATGTTTGCATATCACCTTCTGCTGATATAAGATTTGGTCACTTGGTTGAAGTAGTGTCTGCATATATATTTCAGTGTAAAGTTACTATGTTTTACCTTGTAATTAATAAATATTTTGTTTTAGGAAAATATTTTCAAACTCGTAAATATATATTTTATCCTAATAGTTTTTCTTACTAATTATAGCACCCTTCGTGGATCTTGCCTGCTATAATAATTTGCATGATGTGCTAATTGAGATTTTCTATTTCCTTTATTCCTTCTGCAGTTATTAACTGGATTTTTCTATATGGAAAAATTATCTAGCCTCCTCTATTCATTTACTTATTTTTATATTAATTTTGGCTCATTAATATAATTTATATTATATTTATATATTATTTATTTTTTATCCAATATTGTTATCTATTTTGTACAACACATATTTTTTAACTTTGGCCATTAGGTACTGCTTTTGTACCTTTTGAACTATCCATATCTTTTTCATGCTGTTCAAACACTACTTCATAATCTTGCATCACAAGATTCTACAGAATATTTTTAATTGCTCAGTTGAAGTCCATTAAAAGACATTACCCACCATTGATTTATCCTTTTACTAACTGAATGGGACCTCAGTTGTGCTGAGTTGCTCCCAGTTATTTGGTTTTATGAATAGAATTGCTGTAAACATCCATATACAGGTTTTATACAAACAGAGGCTTTCATGTCTCTTGGGTAAATACACAGTTATGGGAATGCTAGGTCTTCTGATAGGTACAAGTTTAACTTTATAAGAAATTGTCAAACTGTTTTTCCAAAAAATACCATCTTTCATTTTCCTTTTGATACCATCAGGGTTTTTGCCTTATTTCTGTTCTGAATTAGGCATTCATTAAGGTGTGTAGTGGAATCTCGTTATGGTTCTAATTTTCAATTCCTTAATGACTAATGATGCTGAGAATATTTTCATGCGATTACTTGCCACATGTTTTCTTAGTTGAATGTCTGTGTCTTTGCCCACATGTGTAATTGTATTGTTTGTTTTATTGTGGGAAATATTCTTTATACATTTTGGGAGAAATTCTTTGTCGTCTATAATCCGTCCATACCTGTGGGATGTCCATCTCTTCACAGTGACTTTCACACAGCATCTTTAACTTCTAGGAAGTCTAATTTATGGTGTTTTCTTTTGTGGATCCTGCTTTGGCATTATATCCATAAGTCTTTTTCCTAATCTAAGGGCAACATATTTTCTAGTATTTTCTTTTATGAATTTAATGGCTTGACATTTTGCATTTCGGTCTGTGATCCATTGTGAGTTCAGTTCTGTATAAGACTGGAGGACAAAGTTTGCGTTTTGCGAACAGACATATTGTTTCAGCTATTTTTGAAAAGAATACTTTTTTCTATATAATATCCTTGATAACTTTATAAAAATAAATATATAAAATAATAAATGCATATCTGTGTGCATCCATTCTCTGGACTCTATATATTGTTTCATTCATCTATATGTTTATCCTTTCATCGACACTGCACTGTTTTATTAATGAGCTTTTAAAATTTCAATTGTTTATTGCTATTATGCATAAATACATTTTAGTTTTATTTATTTTGACCTTTCATCTTGAAACCTTGATGAACTCTTAAAACCTAGGGGTTTGTAATTGGCCTTGTATAATATAACTGTTACCATTATAACTGTCTCTCTCTACACTTCTTTAGCTGTAGCCTATAAATGATGATATGTCTGATTTTCATTTCTATTCAAAGATTTTGGAAATTTTTTCTTGAGATTTCTTATTGAACCAATTAGTTACTTAGGAGTGTATGTTCAATATCCAAATGTTTGGAGACTTCCCAGATACATTTTGTTATAAATTGCTAGTTTAATTCTCATATGACTTAAGAACAAACTTTGTGCAATTTCTATTTTTTGAGTGTGTTAAATGGGTTCTTTTTTTATGACTTATAAAATAAGTCTTTCTTGGTGAACGTCCCATGTGAAGAACATAGTATGTATTATGGTGTTGTTGGATAAAAAATGTTCCATAAATGTCAATTTATTAAAGTGGCTTACAGTGCTATCCAAGTCTTCCATATTCTTCTGATTTTCAATCTTCTTGGCACTTCAATTACTAGGAGAAGAGTGCTGAAGTCTCTAACTATAGTTTTCAAGGTATCTATTTCTCCTTTACATTCTATTACTTTTTGCTTTGCATATTTTGAAGCTCTGTCACTTGGAGCATACATATTCAGAAGTATTATGCCTTCTTGGGAACTATCTGCTTTATCATAATACACTATCAAATGACAGTGACAATTTTTTTTGTTCTAATATCTACTTTGTCTGATATTAATATATCTGTTACTCTAACTTTCATTGGTTGGGAGTTGTAGTGTTTTGGTTGCAATGTTGTGTTGAGTTTTTGCATATTGTTACTTTTAACCTCTCTATATGTTTTTGTTTAAAGGAGATTTATTGTAGTTAGCATGTAGTTGGGTCTTGCTTTTTGTTTAATGAAAATCTCTGCTTTTAACTGCTATTTTAGATATTTGACAAGATTAACATACAGATCTTGTACATAATTTGTTAGATTTATACCAAAGTATTTCATTTATTTGGGTCTTATTATAAATGACATTTTTAAAAATTCTTAATTCCAGTTGACTTCTCCACACATTCAAATTTCTTCCTCTTCTAAGGACACAAGTCAACCTAGATTAGGGCCCCCCACATATCTCCAATTACAGTCACATTCTGAGGTACTGATTAGGATTTTAGCATTTGAATTTGGGGATAATTGATCTGATCCATAACAGTAGAAGTGAGCCTCCTTCAAGTTCTCTACATCTCTGAGCAGAGACTGAATGCAGATAGTGAATCTGCACATGGAGCCAAATTTCTAACTAGTATCTCCTATATACATTACTTCCATTACTAACATGGGAGAATGTCTATTTCTCCTTTTTCTCTATAATCAAATATACAGGTAAATACATGCTCATGTACATATATGACACACACACACATATATATATGAACACATATATAAAATTTGTGAGTTTTTGCTTACTGTTCTTAGAAGTGAAAAGACATTTTTTAAAAGGTAAAAACTAGAAGTCATTCAAAACACTGATCATTTTAGTAGTAGGTTAAAAGAATTTAAGCCTGGTTGCCATATGTAAGTACAAAAGAAAAAGAAATAGTTTTACTGTTTTCTTTTACATTTACGTGATTAAGCCAGATTTTGTAGATTTTACTGTACATATATAGTATACTTTTATTATAAAAGAATGTTTATACTGTTATGAAACAAATTTAAAAGCAAAAACAGATGAAAATGAAATACTCTTTATCTGTTCTTACAGGTTCCTATGCTGAGTTGGACAGAAACGCCTCCTTTAGGGGGTAAACATAGCTCCAGAGATCGTGTTTTTCACCTTCATTTTTCAGAATAATTTGAGGTATCATCAGTGGCCTAAAAATCATTTAGGAAGTTCTTATAACTTGATTAAACTTGATTGTATCTTCATTTATCCTTATACTTGTACCAAGACAATACCAAATTTATCAGACAGGGGGTTAATCACAATGACTCTTGAAAATTTGGAGGGAAAATATCACACAACCACTTTGGTTTAGATATTCTGTAAGGTAATTCCATCACTAAAGATATAGAAAACTTTAGAAATCCATCAGAGGAATTTGAGAATATTTGTATGTTCATGATCAATCTGACTCAGCAAGAAATAACCTTATTTGATAGAGTGAAAGAAAGAAGTTATGGAAAAGGAAAAAATAAACTAAAGAAACTGCAAATGATGAATGAAAGTTCATAATAAAAATGTGAGAGTTGGAGACAAAGGAAACCCAAAGGGAATTCTTTGTGTTTTATGTCAGACACAGGCTTGCAAGTTTGAGAATGAAGGATGGGGATTAGGAAGGATGAAGTTGGAGATTTTAGGAAATTGAGAAATGACAGAAATGAAAGAGTTTTAGATTTTGTTATTGTTGTTGTTGGGGATTCATTGAGGGTACAGAGAACCAGGTTACACTGATGGCTTTTGTTAGATAAGGACCCTCTTGTAATTGTGTCCTGCCCCCCAAAAGTGTACTCATCCCCTCATCCCTTCTCTCCTTCCCTTTCTTAAATCTCCTCATCTCCCACCCTTCACCATGCAATAGGACTTTAATTGTCCTCATATCAAAATTGAGTACATAGGATTCTTGTTGCCCCATTCTTGTGATGCTTTACTAAGAATAATGTGTTCTACTTCCATCCAGGTTAATACAATAGATGCAAAATCTTTTATAGTGTCTGAATAGTAACCCATGGTATACATATACCACAGCTTATTAATGAGATAATATCTACTTCTTCTTTTTCCTATAATCAAATATACAGGTAAATACATGTGTATGTATCTATGACACACACACACACACACATATACATATGTATATTTGCATTTGGAAACAAAGCTCCTTATCGCTGGTCACATGGCAGAGCTGCATACATATACCACAGCTTGTTAATCCAACCCTGGATTGGTGGGCTGTTTAGGCTCTTTCCACATTTTGGCAATTATAAATGGGAAAGGTTATTTACACATTTTGAAGCAGACAAAAGCTTGATAAATAGGATCTATAGAGAACTAAAATTAATAAACATCAAAATAGCCAACAATTCCTTATATCACTGGGCAAAAAAAGATGAATAGAATTTTCTCTAAAGAAGACAGATGAATGGCTAACAAACATGAAAAATGCTCAGTGTCACTAATTATTAGAGAAATGCATTCAAATTTTTGCTAATGGTTGCTAATAGAATCACCTATCACATTATGCAAGAGACACTTAACTAAAGCTTTGAGGTGCTTTTCAATTATCCTTATTTGTTGAACTTGTATGCACTGTACTGTAGGTTCAAACTATGAGGATTAATTTTAAACTAGTTATTGTAAGGTTATTATTAAACATGCACATTCTTACATTATTATCTTATTGTTTTATGAAAATCAACCATGTCCTAGCAACAGCTATGTCATAAACTTCTTGAGAAGAGATGATAATTGCTTCAGTGCTTGGTATAAAAACAAGCACAAATAATTTCACCCTAAAGTATATTTTATTAAATTGAATCAGCTATTCAATCAAAATTCTGGGATATCAGGTGGCTCTCAAAACATGTTTTAGGATCTTACCTTGGAAAGATTCTGCTTCACTTTGTTTCCTAAAAATATAGCAATTTTTTAAACCAAAGTGTTATCACCTATATTTTACCTGTATTATTTATGGGGTTACTAATTATAACCCCATGAAAACATGCATTTATAAATAGTTGGTACCACAACTTTGTGAAATAGGCTGAACCTATATATATGTGTATACATATATATATATACCTTTCTGTTTTCCATAAAGAAAAAATGAGGTTTTGAAAGCAAATCTCCTTGTCACTGGTCACACGGCAGAGCGGCATTAGCACTCGAGTGCTGGCACTCAAGTCTATGTTATTCCTAATACACCGCATTGCTTACCTCAGTTACAAAGAAATTATAATCGCTCTACTTTTTTCAAATTAAAAACCTCATACATGTTATACAATAAAATTTTTTGTTAAATGTATATACTGAAAATCGCTTTTAGATGACTTGAAACACTAGATTAATAGACTGTATTACATGTTAAAATTCTACACATTTTATCATCATACATGCAAAAAATATTATGCAAATGATTTATTTAGATAATGTAATACTAAACTTTACCCCCTCTCTTAGAGAGAATCAAATACACAAACACATTACATCAGTAGTGGGATTAAAAAGAATTTATAAAACAAAATGACAAACATCCAAACAATGTAAGATTCTACCCAATGATGTACAAAGAGTTATTGATGTAAAGTTTAACATTTAACTATAACTAATGGTTTGTCTTGGTTCAAGATAAATGTTTCACAGTGAGAAGAATACAACAGTCAGAATCTAGGACAAGCAAGATGATGGGAAGGAAGTTCTTCAACCACCTTTAAAAGAAGGCCTGGCGCTCACCATCAGTAAAGGATGACCTCATTCTTCAGCAAGCCCAGTCTCCAAGTGGCACGCACCGCACTCTCGTCTCTTCTAAGGCATCAGAAATGCTTTATCCCTTTATCCTTGGAGCTCCACTGCTATTTCTTTTCCAGTTTTTCCTTAACACATCCATATGACCTAACAGTACCAAACAAACACACAAAAGCCTTCCTTCTCATCACTTTTAACCTGAAGTAAATTTAAGTTTAAAGTATGTGTCAGGTTAAATATGAAATGCCCGGTTTCCTTAAGTCCTAAATTTGACAGTTGATATCACTGACATTTCACACAAGCTACCGTTAAGGTAGCAAACTGTGACCATGGGTTAAGCACATACCTTGTGCTTATTTATTTTTATTGTGAGGGTACATCCTCATTCTTTGAAACACGTTTGGACTTTCACAAAATTTTTCTGAGCAACTTTTGTAAAACCATGGATGTTTCGAAATTAGTGTGACTTTTGAATATGAGACACATATTTATGGAGCCAATGCAGTACAGACAGCTCAAAATACCAACAAAGTATGTGGGAAGGACGCGGCCAATGAGCACACAGTAGGTTGATGTAGCTGATGAACACACAGTAGGGCAAATGTTTGAGAAGTTCCTTTAAAGCTGTAGTGGAAGTGAATTCATCTCACCCTGTGTGTGAGTTAGTGGCAAGTGTTCACATTAGTATTCTAACAATATTGCACCATGTTAAACAAATAAGCAAGGTAAAGAAGCTATGATGATGGGTTCTGCATGAAATAAACAAGTACCAGAGGAGAAATCATCACCAAGCTTGCTTTTGTTTGCTGTCACAACGTAAAGGGGAACCATTTCTACATGGTATTGTTATGGGTGACAAAAAATGGATTCTTTTTGACAACCTCAAGCATTCAGTATGATGGCTGGGTAAAGGTGAAGTGCCAAAACACAGCCCCAAACCGAAAATGCATCAAGAAAGTTAATGGTATCTGTTTGGTGGTCTGCGTTAAGCCCTAGAGTTTCATGAAGCCTGGTCAGTCGATTACAGCAGATGTCCACTGCACCGAACTGGATGGCCTGGTGAGGATGCTTGTGATTCAGCAGCCAAGACTGGGCAATAGAGACAGGTTGATCTTTCTACAAGACAAGAATGTTGCTCAGATTACAGAAGCTGGACTTGGAAAGTAAATGCCATCCACCATGCGCACCAGACCTTGTCCACCTGGTCACCTCCTCATCCAGGCTTTGGACAGCCTCTTGCAAGGAAAAGTCTTTATTCTCAACAAGCTGTGGAAACTGCCTTTCCCGATCTCATTGCCACTCCTTCCCCAGACTCCTTCCCTGTGTCAGACACAAGCTACCGTTAAGGTAGCAAACCGTGACCACAGGTTAAGCACATACCTTGATCAACTGTGCTGCTTCTTTTGTGAGATACAATAAACTTTGATTCAAAATTGGACATTTCATATTATTTTAAATCCTTAATAGAGTCTGTCAAAGTTAAACTTGGTAAATATCACAGTAGTCTCCCTGTGCAATTGATGCCAGCAGGAATCTTTGCATGAATCATCAGTTATTATTTCTGAATTTCTGATACTCCATGGTTATGTTTTATTAGTTTTAAGACCGCTCCTTGGATTTATCGGGGGACAGAGGTAGATTTCTATATTTAAAGGAGAAGAAGAAAAATGAAAAGTATGAAATGAAGAGGAGGAGAAAGCATATCTTACTAAAATAAGGGGCAAAGAGATAAAGGCATTTTTGTCTTCCCAAAGACTAGAATTTCTTAATTGACATTAGAAGAGATAGAAGCTACAAAAATACACTTGGTAAATTTTACGTTCTCATTGCTTATTTTTAATTCCTCAGTAGAATCAGTTAATTCAAAATTCATAGCTGGCTTTGCTTCCTGGTCCAGTGTGGACTACTGAATAATCACTTTCCTTCTTCACCTCAGGTTAATATTATAAATCTGTTGTAAGGTCCTAAAAAGGTTTATGTTATAGATCTGTCAGAAGGTCCTAGACAGAACCTGGCAGAATGAGAAAGCAATTATACTCTACACAATTTCATGTTCCCCAGCAAATAGGTGTCCTTATAGGCCTCTAACCAGGAAGAAAAGGGAATGAAGAATTCACGTAACAGTTAAAAATCCCGAATGGCGAATCACAAAGCAAGGTTATTTATTACGTTGGAAAGAAAGCACTGGCTGCTATTGGGAACATATACTTTTAACCACTTCTAAGTTCTGAGAAATTAGAAGTAACCTTCATACATGCTGCTGAGGGCCCTAATAGAAATTTCATCTGACTGGGATAGTTGGTGGCCACTAAGGGACTCTGCTAGAAACAGCCAGATTCAGAGTGAAGGGAGGATGGGAATTTGAAAATTGAACGGAAAACTGCTGTTCCTTTGCCCCTTCTCTATCTCAGCCTCTTTACGGCCATAATAATATCAGATGCTGTGCTGGAAGCCAGGGGTGCACAGATCAGACAGACTGGTGGGGTTTCTTCAGTGTGCTCCGAGTCTAGTACAGGAGACGACGGGAGCCATACGATACAATTTGTGTTTTCCTGGAGCTGAGGACAGGGTGCTACAGGTGCACCGGGGACACTTCATAGCAGCTGGGAGAGAGAGAAGGATGCTCCCAGGTAAGAGTTCACACCTGAGCCAAGTCTTAAGGGAGGAGTAGGAATTCAGTAAATCAGCCAAATAAGAGAAACAGGGTGCACCAGGAAAAGGGCAGCAAGAAAAGCTAGAAATCTGTAAGAGAGTATTTCCTTGAAACATCATCATTTCTCTCTCCATTTTTCTTCTAATTTTTTAAATAACATAAAAGCACCTTTTCAGTGGAGGATTCACTCAGAAGTTGAGATTAGCCTAACTTCAACCCTGAGGATTCTGAGAAGAGAAAAGTCTTTGAATGGGAGGACAGTTGAGAGATGGCCAAGCTGCTGGTGCTGAAAGCAAAGCGTCACAAGATGCAAAAGCAGGAATCCAGTGTGCTCCATTCCACTGTGAAGGCAGCAGATGAGCTGACAGGGTGGGGGTGGGGGAAAGGAAGGAGTGGGGAGAGGGGAGTGGGGGATGGGCATGAGGGTCATGTGTATGGCTCACCTCTTGGGGGTGAGACACAATTACAAGAGGGACTGTACCTAACAATCAGTGTAACCTAATTCTTCGTGCCCTCTATGAATTCCAAACAAATAAATAAACAAATAAATAATTTGCAGCCGCTAGTTCCTGTGTAATGACTGAGTCCTTATTCCACTGCTCAAATGATTAGGAAATAGTAAAGTCAGCCACTCAAACAAGCTTTGACATTTCTGGAGCATAGGGACCCAGCTAGTGGAGTGGTAAGGGTGAGACTGAAAGATGGCTAGCTGTCAGTGCCACAGAGGGTACGTCCTGGGGCAAAATGAAGCTGTTAACCAGGAGCCTGAGCAGACACTTACGTCCAATTCACTGAGACTGTGCGGCCTCGGGTCGGGGGGTGACAGCAGCACAGCAAACAACGTTCCCTGACTATTCACCAGGGCCCACTTAATAAGAATAACAATGACTGCAGCTGCCTAGCCAGGCCTTTACTAGGTGCCAGGAACCATTGCGAGTCCTTTGTACACATTATTCCACCTAATCCTTTCAGCCTCCTTATGAAATACACTGTAATTATTCAGTTTTACAGAAGAGGAAACAGGCACAGCTGGGTTCAGAAAATTGTCACAGTCGGGTCAATTGTCCAATCGTGGAGCTTGGATTCAAATCCAGATTTTCTGACTTCTGAGCATATATATATATATTATTTTTTTTTATAGAGACAGAGTCTCACTTTATCGCCCTCAGTAGAGTGTTGTGGCATCACAGCTCACAGCAACCTCCAACTCCTGGGCTTAGGTGATTCTCTTGCCTCAGCCTCCCGAGTAGCTGGGACTACAGGTGCCTGCCACAACGCCCGGCTATTTTTCTGTTTTACAGTTCGGCCGAGGCCAGGTTTGAACCCTCCACC
>CAUYRH010099976.1:0-45935 GCA_963574655.1 Perodicticus potto | reverse complement strand
TGCCCAGAAATTAACTCCAGAGGCTCCCACATCTGGTAGGAGGCACCGAACCCAGCATCAATGAGGTACTTCTTACTACCAATGGCCGCTTGCAGTACGAGGTGAACCATGCCACTACTGTATTGTTCAGTCTGAGTGATGCAAACATACCCTCCCAACATCATGGTCTCAAAACCCATTGTGCTCAGAGCCCAGTACAGAAGTTGATTGACCTGCAGACACCACCCTCCACGCTTCCTTCTCACAATGTGATCAAAAACGGCCTGTAAGCCCAACTCCATGGGTTCCCCACAATGTATGTTAAGGTTCTCAAAGGGAACAGCTCGGATCTGGTGCTGAAGAATGTCAGTTAATATTTCCAAGTCCAACTTCTTCTTAGAGTTCTTATAACCAATTCTTTCAAAATATGCTTTGATGTCCATGATCTCCTGAGGAAAAATAAAACCAAGACAAATCATATTACGTTTGCACTTAGATTTCTTTGAGTGACTAACTATAGGTATAATGCAGCGGTTCTCAACCTCAAAGTCATGACCCCTTTGTAACAATGAAAATACATCCTGCATATCAGATATTTACATTACAATTCATAACAGTAGCAAAATTACAGTTATGAAATAGCAATAAAATTAATTTCATGGTTAGGGGTCACCACAACACGAGGAACTGTATTAGAGGTCACAGCATTAGAAGGTATTAGGAAGGTTGAGAATAACTGGTTTAATGTATTTTAAGTATGTGAAAACACTCTGTGGATAGAAGTACCACATATATTCATTTACTAATTCCCTTGTTTACTGCCTTTATTGTACAAAATTGCTTTAGGTGCATAAATTCACTTCATAGCTTCAGAACCCTGTAAGGAAAGTATTATCAATTCTACCTTTCAAGCATTACAAGCTAGAAATCCAGATTAAATGATAAGCCAAATGATAAATAGCTTATTTGTAATTTTCCTCATGATGAATATAAGGGATATTCTAATTGCCATCAATTAAAATAAGCTTATAAACAGTTGCTGATATAAGCACAAGAATCGTACTCTAGTGCTACATAGAATGGTGCATAATCCACTTCATTTCCCCTTTAGTTGAACCTTACACAAAGTTCCCAACTCGAACAATTATATTCATTCATACATTGATTGATTCATTTGATAAATAGTTCTCTGAATATCAGTAATGTATTTGCTGCTAATCATGGCCTTGCTTTCACTCAAAAATCTTACATTTGACTGGGACTCAGAGTAACACAGTTAAATGGTAAATGGACAAAATGTTTAATCCATCAGATGGTGGTAAGTGCCCTGGGGAAAACTAAAGCAAAGCCAGGGATTCCCAAGTGCACAGAGAGAGCTTCAATTTCAAATAAGGTGGTTAAAGAAAGACACGTGAAGATCATAAGGATGCTGGATAATCAGCTCTGTGAATATGTGTGCATTGTTCCAAGCAGAGGGAACAGAGAGTTTAAAATTTAAGATGTTCAAGATACATCTAAGAAGCCAGAGTGACTGGAACAATAGTGAAGTGAGAAGTCGGAGAGAAAAGAGTGGACTGAGATAAGATCAAACAGGTAAATGTAATTTTTAGAGCCAATGCTGGCATGATGGCTATTACTATTGCAGGAAGACTAGGCCCAACGGAGAGAATAAGCACCCAAACACCGCGTTTATGAGAGGAAGGGCTTTATTCACCTGCTGGGAGCTTACAGCATAGACAAATTCCAAATGGCCACGCACTCTGTTTGGCTTGATCTTTCCCTTTTTATCGACAGTCAAAAAGTTCCACCGCACAGGTACCCTTTTTATTGGCCAGTTTGAATCAAGCTGGAGGTGCTAGTCCAGCACCTACAGAACTACAGTATTTCACAGAACTTGGAAATTTCCTTTTTCTTTTTCTTTTTTTTTTTTTTTGAGACAGAGCCTCAAGCTGTCACCCTGGGTAGAGTGCTGTGGCATCATAGCTCACAACAACCTCCAATTCCTGGGCTTAAGCGAGTCTCCTGCCTCCGCCTCCAAAGTAGCTGGGACTACAGGCGCCCGCCACAATGCCTGGCCATTTTTTGGTTGTAGCTGTCATTGTTGTTTGGTGGGTTCAGGTTGGATTCGACCCGCCAGCTCAGGTGTACATGGCTGGTGCCTTGGCCCGTTGAGCCACAGGCACCGAGCCAGAACTTGGAAATTTCTAAGTTCCAGGAAGTTACATTTACAAATTCCTAAGAGCTGAGTCACCATGGAGAGGACCCTGCAAGTGTATCTTTGTGGTCTCCTTGAGAAGACTGATTGTCCTAGACCTCACCCTTCTCAGGTATCTTCTCTTATTACTACTAGTGAGATGAGAAATCTAAAGGAGAGAGGGATAGGAAGGGTTATAATTTGAACAATGTTTTTTAACCAAAGGGATCTTCCTGCCCACTGTATAGACAGTGAGTGAGCCTTCCATAGAGAGCTCTATGCACAGTTGCATGAAATAGGGAAGAGCAAATCAAACAGGACCAAGGTTTGGCTATGTGTAGAGAGAGGGCTGTGAGACTGGCAGAACCCTCACAGCCTGGGGAACATTCAGGGAATGAACCCCCAACTGCTTCCCCTCTGTTCCTAAAACAGCCATATTCCTTTCTTCACGCTCCCTTTGCCAGAAGTCACCTAGCCCTTTCTTTGTCTGGTTAACTATGCAGAGATCCTTGAAATCTCTCCCTTCTTTCTCCTTGTCATATGATAACGAAGTCAAGTAGTAACCAATAAGTCACATATGTTATGTTAACTATGCTGGGATCATCATGATCTTTCCTTTCTTGCTTCTTGTCATATGTTAACGAAGTTGAGTAGAAACCATTAGAAGATGATATGCCTTTGTGAAAGTCATTTACATTTTCCTATTGTACTGTGAGACCAAAACTATGTCTTTTGTTTATGCTATTTCCCCATATTGTCTATGCTACCTCCCCCTGGACAACCCTGTAGAGATAGTATAAAATAAAGCTGTTTTGGCTGTAGCTATCAGCTCAGTGAGTGAAAGGACCAATGTGACGCCATTTTGTTAACAGACTCCATTTTACAAGTCGCTGTGTAATTTGCTGTGTAATGCTAGTTTTGCAAATTTTGGTTCCTTGCTCCAGTTCCCCTGACCACCCCCACTGGTTGAATAATATCAGCCCCTTCCTGCTTAGCAACCACCCACCTGTTCCTGGCACCTCCGAGATATCCAATCAACAAGTGACAAGACACCTGGACTCATCCTTACTCCACCCTTCCCTTATCCCACTCCCCTTATCCCATTCCTCCCTCCCAACTTCCTTTCAGTACACTATAAGAATACCTAAGCCCCACCCTTCAGGGCTGTTCAGATCGATCTGCCATTTTGACGGAGCTGAAGGCCCGAGCCTAGGCTTGTAATAAACTTCACCCTTTGTTTTTGCATTGGGGCGCCTGGTGTGAGTTTCTTCTGGGAGGACTCCGAAATTCGGGAACGACAATGACATCATCTCTGGATGACATAAACCTGTTTAGCACATTAAAAGGTAACGGTAGAAGAGTGAGAGGAGAGGGTTAATGACAGAGTCATTGGTATCAGGTTGGAAATGAGAAAGCCAGTTATTTTGAAAGAAAACTACATTAACACTTTACTTGCTGGTTTCTAAATAATAACTTCAAATTTTCCTTAGGGTTATAAGTGTAAGTAGACTGTGGTTTTCTTCATGGTCTGCTTCTGTAGGAAGTAGTGAGTTCCAGGGTTTTACTAGTGAATGTTGTAATCAGGAATCTATTTCTATAACTATCAGCTGTGGGAGAAGACAAAATTACTGGAAAAGGATCCTCTCAACGTGGGGTCAAGGAAGGTGTATCAGAGTGAAAAGCTTTGATCTTAGCCAGACTCCAGGAGAGAAAATCTCTTTTAGTGTTGAATGTGAAAATGTAGTTGGGAGATTTTTAAGGATTTGTTGAAATTTAGCCAAAGAAGTAATATGTTTTACTAATTATGTCATTTCTTGATCTAATAATAAATCATTAGTTAAGAAGGAACTTCTATATAATAACTAATGGACTACAATTGAGTCTTTGAGGTAATTTTTTATTCTAAGGAGAGAAATGGAAAGTAATTTAATCCAAGGGAGATGAGTATCTTGAGTTAGTTTTGGTAACTGTCCTTCAATTTTATCATTCTTTTTTTTTTTATTTGTTTGTTTTACCATCTCAGAGAATTGAGGCCTCCAAGAACAGCATAGAGGATATTTTATGAGGGATTTAGATATTAGCTATGTAACAGCTGCTTTGAAGGCAGGCCCATTATGACTTTGTAAACTCTGAGAAAGTCCAAACCTAGGGATAATTACACGTACTAAAGCCTTTACAACTTCCTGAGCATTTTCTGTCCTGTAAGGGAATGCTTCAACCAAATTAGTAAAAGTGTCTACAAATACTAGCAAATATTGTATACCATGCACCTTACGTAGATGAGTAAAATCCATTTGTCAATCTTCACCTGGATATTTACCTTGTCTTTGTATTCATCTGAGGGAACTAGATGATGGTTTGAGGGATTGTTTCTATGACATACATCACAAGTCCTTATTATCCATTTTAAGGGTTTAAATAAGTTTTTTCCTTTAAAGAGAGCTTTAGCCAATTGATTGGTACTCTCTGCCAAAATGAAAAGACTGATGTAAAATATTCATGAGAAGTATACATAATCAGGTCTCTTCCTGAAGTTAGCCTAGTTGTCTCTGGGTTAAGAGAGCAATAGCTACAGCTACAACTAGCAGACAGTGTGGCTAACTTTGGCCATGGAATTAATTTCTTTACAACTGCAAGTTGTAAGCTATAGGTTGTAAAATTAGCCCCTGGTGTTAATTCAAGACTCAGGGCAATTGCAGTTTGCTCTGCTCTGTAACAATTAAATTGTTGTGAAGTAGAAAGACTTAAAGAAGGAGCCTATAAAAGAGCATTTTTCAACTGTTGGAATGCTTTGTCTACTTTTGGTTCCTATTCTAGAATGACCAGACAATCTTTCTGAGCATTTGTAACTAAAAAATAGAGTGGTCTAGCTATTTCACTATATTTAGGAATCCAGAGTCTGCAAGAGCCTCTAATTCCTAAGAAGCCTCAAAGCTGTTGGAGAGTTCAAGGTTTAGGGTGAGCCAATATTGGTTCTATTCTTTCTTTGCTCAAAGCTCTCTTCCCCTGTGAAAGTTTAAGACCCAAATAGTGCACTTCAGGCACACATAATTGAGCGTAAGCTTTGGAAATGTTATACCCACAGTTAGCCAGAAGGTTTAATAGAGCTTGAGTAGCTTTGTGGCATTCCTTTGCATCTGGTGCTCCCAAAAGGTCATCTATGTACTAGATAAAAGTCACTGTCAGATATGAGAAATGACTCAAGTGTAGGGCTAAGGCTTGCCCAAACAAGTGAAGGTTGTCCCTAAATCTCTGAGGTAACACAGTCTATGTGAGCTGAGTGTCGGAGTCAGAGGGGTCTTAAAAATCAAAAAGGCATTGGAAAATTCTTACAAAGGAAATGCAGAAAAAGACATCTTTTAAGTCTAGGGCTATGGCTCGGCGCCTGTGGCTCAACAGGCGAAGGCGCCAGCCACGTATACCTGAGCTGGCAGGTTCGAATCCAGCCCAGGCCCGCCAAACAACAATGACGGCTGCAACCAAAAAATGGCCAGGCGTTGTGGTGGGAGCCTGTATTCCCAGCTACTTGGGAGGTGGAGGCAGGAGACTCACTTGAGCCCAGGAGTTGGAGGTTGCTGTGAGCTGTGAAGCCACAGCACTCTATCCAGGGTGACAGCTTGAGGCTCTGTCTCAAAAAAAAAAAAGTCTAGGTCTATGAAAAAGGCAGTTTTTTCAAGGATTTGAGATAATAAAGTGTATATATTGGGAATTATAGGATGGAGAGGAATGACTGCTTCATTTATAAGGTGGAGGTCTTGTCCAAGTTCAGTTTGGCTTTGACACTCCTAGAATAGGAGTATCATATGGATTGTTGCATGGTATTAATAATTTCTGTTGCCTTACATTATGTAATATGGGTATTAGCCCAGTCTTAGCTTCTGTTTTTAGAGGATATTGTATTTGATTGGAATAGATGGTGGTTTTTTTATTTTTTTAACTTAATTTGGACTGGTTAAGCATATATTGATCTTTCTCCTATCCCTCAGTAGCCCATACTTCTGAGTTAATATCTGTCTCTAATAAGAGAAGGCATAGTATAGGTTCCTGTACGATATTCAAACAAATGTTTGTTTCTTCTTTAGTCAGTAGATATCTTCCCAAAAGTGGAATAGGACTTTTAGGCATGATAAGGAAAGCATGAGAGAACAGCCAGTCTCCTCAATTGAAGCTTAACAGCTGTGGATTTCCAGACATCCTTGTATAGTTACAGATTTGGGAGATAGAAGACCAGGGTTAGTGAGGAATACATAAAGGTTAACTCTGGTGTCCAGGAGAATTCCATCTCCTGGATCTCCATGATGAGACAGACTCAGGGCTCTTGAGGGTTGATGACATAAGTTGGCCCCATGAGAAACTTCCTCAGGCACCCTTAGTCCAGTTTGGCGGCTGAGGGAATCACTGTCCTGGGAGGTCTTCATCTCTGGTTACAGGCTGCCCTGCAGTGATCATCCTTGAATCCTTGACAGGGGCCCATTGGCTTGCCCCCCAAGGAAATGCTGCCTGTGGCAATTTTTAAACAGTGTCTTTCTGACCATATTGGAAGCACTTCTTAGCTCTTCTAGCTTCCAGCTGCCAACGAATGGTTCCTGCTTGTCAAAGTGCCATTACTAGAGTTGTCATCCTTTTCTTGTCACTTCTTTATTCTCCTCTTCCTCCTGATTTTGATTATAAAAGACCACTGCGGCTCTTTTAAGAAGGTTCTCCAGGTTATGATTGGGGCCTAGAGCCAATTTCTGGAGTTTTTCTCTTTAGTGTGGGCCACTTGAATGATAAATTTGTCTTTTAAAATAGTTTGGCCACTGAGGAGTTGGGTGTCAACTGAATGTGTTTTTACATTACCTCCCTAAGTGCTCAAGAAAAACAGAGGGATTTCCGTTTTGTTCCTGGTAAATGGTAGACAACTAGGAATAATTCACAGGTTTTTTCTTGGATTGAAGTAAACCCTCCAGGATACATGTTAGAAAATGTTTATGCCAAGAGTCACCTTGTTTTTCAGGGTCTCATTTGGGATCCTCAAAGGGAACTGATGTCTACCGATGAGATATTTGTCCCTTTCTTCAGAGGACATACTGTTATCAGTATTGAGCATGAACCACAAATCACCAAAATTCCTAGTCTTGTCTAAGACTTGATTCTTTTTATTTAAAGTTAAAGTTTGGTCTAGTAGTAGCATTATGTCTCTCCAGGAGAGGTCAAAGCTTTGGAGAACATCTGTGTACTTATCTGGGTCATCAAAAAATTTTCCTAAATCAACCTGGACTTATTTTTAATTATCCAGAGAAAATGGAACAAATATTCATGTGTTTCCCCTTTTGTCACTTGCAGTCTCAATGAAGGGGCATAAAGAAGGTCATAGATGCTTTCTGGGGGCCCCAACAGGATCAGAAAAAAACTTCTGTAACAGACTTCTGCTTGAGTTTTTCTAAAGGCACCAAGGAAAGTGTGGGAGAAGTGAATGGTAGGTTTGAATTTGGTGGTGATAGCATCTCTCCTGGGAATCTCTGGCCATTTGGGGAAGTTATTACAGCCAAGAGAGCTGGATCTATCTGACAGGATTTACACAGTTGAGGGTTGTCTCTGAGTTAAAAGAATGCTTGTGCATAGTGCATTTCGGACCATTTCCCCCCTTGTTTACGGAGAAGATCTAACTGAAAAGTGGTATCAAAATTTAACGTACCCTCTGGTGGCCATTGTTCCCCCATTGGAGAGTCAATACTGAGGCCAGGTCTGGATTCAGAAGAAAACCACACTTTTTTCCCTCAGTGTTTGCAGATCAATTCTAACACTTCAGACTACAGCCCAGCAGTATATAATACCCATCTTTGGGGAATAACAAACGTTCAGTGCCTTAATCATTTCCACCCTCTATGTGCCTGGATTGTTAAAGCATCTTTTTACAAACTCAGGAAGACTTCTGGCCAAACAAAAGGAAGCATCTTTCCAATGCTTGGGGAAGAATTCCTGAGGAGCATGGCCTCCCTAGCTCACATGCTTGTCTGGATTTAGCCATGATTACCAGTGCAGTGCTTTGTACCTGTAGGCTCTCCTACAGTTATTGCAGCCAGCAGCACAGACTGAAAAATCAGGAATCTGGGAACCATAGTACCAAACCTGGAGTTGTGCCACCTGATGAAAGTTCTGCCCCTTTCTGGACCTGCCATTTCGTATCCATGTTGATTAAAGTGGGAATAAGCCCCACCCTGGAAAAAATGATTGGGCAATACTTACAGTGTCCTCTTTATGTTTTAATTAATAATTATTACAAGCTTTTTCTAAATTCCCAGTTACAAAGAAAAAATGTTTGTTTTTTTTTCTTTTTTTATCAAGAGCTGGTCATAAATGCTATGTTTGCCACCCTCCTTCCTGAAAAGTTGGCAAGGCAGCAATAATCAAACTCAGTAAAAGAATCAAGGTTGAGAGAAATGGGTTTGAGAGATATTTTAACATTTTTGCATTAGAATTGCTGACAACCAGCTGAACTCTTAGAGAAACGTGGAATGCCTTTGAACGTTCCCAATTACAACAGTCCAGAAAAAAAAAAAAAAAAAAGAACAATAGGCTGAAGTCTTAGAAAAACCTGGCATGCCTTTGAACCTTTCTTTTTACACTAATATACCAGAAAAGGTAATAGGGTGCCCAGGGTCTTTTTCTATGTCTTTCTCCATTTTTAAACTTCCCTTCCCTTCCCTTCCCTTCCCTTTGCCTTTCCTTTCCTTTCTTTTTCTTTTTTAAACATGCAGAAAAGCCAATTGAATTTAACTTTGGAGTGAAAGGTAATGAAGAGGAGCATTTTGAAACACGCTTACAACATACGAAAAGTACCAGAATGATCCAGTACAAACTTAAGTAAATACATAAAGTGAAACATACATTGAAAGAAAGCACACGAACTACAAGGCTAGAGAGAGCAGCAGGGATCAGTAGAGATAAGTAGAAGAGGTTTAAAAGAGCTGGTTTAGAAGACCATCTAGTACTATTGGGTCAGAACCATTGTTGGGGACCTCAAGACTTCTGGATGACACATCTGCTTGTTCATTGGGTCTTCACCAGATAAAAATACTGGATACAGAATGGATTCAAAACCCTTCTAACATTCGCTTTGTCTCCTTTCTTTTGGAGCCAAGGGAAATTAGAAAGTTTAGCCCCAACAGCCTTTCCCCCATGACTTGGAGGCCAGCAGCTATGCTATGTATTTCTAGGAGCTGTTGGGCATCCAGATGATTAGTCTTCATTATTGTAATTATAGAAATAACAGAATAGAGTTAAGTAGTCCCATTGCTTATCACGGATATTCAATCCTGGACAGACCACAAATATATATTGATGGAATTTCTTTCTGCAGTAGGTCCTTGGTCCCTTACCACATATCCATAGTAAGATAGGATTTATCAGGTAGAAAGGAATACAGAAGGAATAAAGAGCACCAGAGCTTGTGGCAGAAAGTAAGACCCAAGTGGGAAAGACTCACACAGGTCTTTTTTCTAGGGATTATATATTGTTTTGTAAAAATTGGAGATCTTGAGAATGACATTTGGAAAGCATGTGGCTAACTTCAATATTGATGAATGTATTAACAAATGAGTGCAGTCCATCTAGCTCAGGGCAAAAACCACAGGGCATCCACTTTAGAAATGGCCTGGCTTAAGTGAAATTGCCCAGGCCTAGGAAATTTACATGAAATTGCCCAGGCTTAGGAAACTGTGTAGCCCTGAATGGGGGAACCTTGTGTCATAATTACTAAACAGACAATATAAATTGTTAAAAGAGAAACATCCATAAGTAAATTAAAATGGAAATCTAAAAATTATTTAAAGATTAACTTGTACCACTTCAAGGAATTATAAGTAAATAAAATAAGTTTTTTCTCTTTTCTTAGGATCTTTCATGGTCACTGATTAATAAGCAAAATGACTGCCGCCACATGCATGCCCCATTTAACTAGTTAAATAGAATGTGCTACACTTAACCCGATAGAGCGTAAGTACTCATTCCCCTGCTATCCTTAAACCCTACTGTTTTGGCTCCTCAAAAAAGGAAAAAAAAAAAAAAAGACAAAAAGAAATTGCTATCTTGAAAACTTTTGTAACTAAGGGTATGTTTTGGTGGAAAGATAGAGGAGAGAACTGCTGATTAAACTATTTCAGTTTATAAAAGTAATTATACGTTTGTTTAACTTAACTCAAAAATGGTTTAGAAATTTTTAATTTTGAAAGTGTTAGCAAGTTCCCAGACAACCAAATATATAATTATTGTATTTTCAATTCTATGATTTTAGACTTTTCTTTTATTTGTGAGCTCCTGAGCTTTCCACAGAGATTCATGTGATTCCAAATTATGTTTTGAAGGAAAACTGAGCATCATAAGCAAGCAAATGACATGCCAATGAGGAAATTACAAAGCACCCAAAGCAGGAAAGTGAATCATGCACTCGCTTTGTAATCTTAACCACGCTAGTCTCTTAATATAGTTTTCACATTAGTAAATAAAAGTACTGAATTAGATGGTAATAAATGGGTTTGGTTCTTGAAATCTTGTTATTGTGATAATAGACTTCATTTCTAGGTCATAAGCCAAATGTTTCATACACATTACTTCATTTAAGTTTCATTAAAGATTGCAAGAGAGATAACATTTTCCCTGCATAAAGAGCATGAAAGTGCATTTCAGTGTCATTCTTTGATTTAGGAGCCAGCAATTCAAACTAAATCAGGCAGTGAAGCCATCTGCCTTGTTTTAAGAATTTGTGGGTGGTTGGTTGCATGAAATTCTGGGTCAAAATGATTACATGTTAACATAGAATGGAACCAAAATTCATTGATGATGTTGCCAAGTTCTACTAAACACTTGTTTACTAAACACCTCACATAAAATGGATTCTACCATGTTAATTTTGAAGCTAAAGAAAGATTAAAATAGATTATATCAAGCTATCTTTTTTTCTGTAGAGACAGAGTCTCACTTTGTCACCCTTGGTAGAGTGTCATGGCGTCACAGCTCACAGCAACATCCAGCTGCCCTTGGGCTTAGGCAATTCTCTTGTCTCAGCCTCCCGAGTAGCTGGGAGTACAGGCGCCTACCACAACACCTGGATATTTTTTGTTGCAGTTTGGCTGGGATTGGGTTTGAACCTACCACCCTTGGCATATGGGGCTGGCACCCTACTCACTGTCAAGTTATCTTTTAAAAATATTTTACTAAATTATATGTTCTTTTTTATTCACAATATTTTGACATCTACAGAATGTATAAGAATCATGTTTGAGTAAATGTTTATTAATAATAGATCCCAAAACCAGAGATGTTGGCGTGGATGTGGAGAAAAGGGAACACTTCTGCATTGCTGGCGGGAATGCAAACTAATACATCCACTTTGGAAAGACGTTTGGAGAATACTCCGAGATCTAAAAATAGAATTGCCAAAGCAGATGTATTAGTTTGCATTCCCACCAGCAATGCAGAAGTGTTCCCTTTTCTCTGGTTTTGGGATTTCATCATGTGGTCTAATCTTACTGGTGTTACCACCCTGAACACGCCCGATCTCGTCTTATATCCTGTCTTTGACACATCTCAATGTCTTTTGCTATTTGCTACTTGGGTTATTTTTTTCCAAGTGAAGATTTTTGAGAGTTCTTTGTATAATTTAGATATGGGTCCTCTATTGGATATATTTGCAAACTTTTCTCCCAGTCCGTAGTTTGTATTTGCTTCTTTTTATCAGAGCTTTTTGCTGATAAAGAGTTTTTAATTTTAAGTCCAATTTATTGAATTTTTTCTTTTGTAGATATAGGTATTATATCTAAGAACTCTGTGAAACCCTAGATTTTAAAGATTTTCTCCTATTTTCTTCTGACAGTTTTACATTTATGATTTGTGGTACATTTGAATTAATTTTTGTATAAGTCATGGGATTTAGATTGAAGTTTTTTTTTAAACCTATGGATGTCCAATTTCTTCAGCACTTTCAGTTGAAAAGACTCTTTTTTGTCCAATGAATTGCTTTTTCACCTTTGCAAAATATCAATTTGCCATCCTCAAGGATCATCGTAGACCTTCTACTCTGTTTTATTGATCCATGCACCTGTCCCTCTGTGAATACCACGTGGTCTTGATTATTAATAGCTTTAGAGTAAGATTTGATATCATTTAGTGTGATTCCTCTCACCTTATTTTTCAAGACTGTTTTAGCTATTCCTGGGCTATGATATTTTTTATACTTAGAAAATCTTTCCAAGATTTTGATAGGAATTTCATTAAATGTGTTTATCATTTGGGGAGAGTTGATATTTTATGTTGAGTCTTCCAATCCATGAATATGGTATATCTCTTCTTTATTTAGATTTTGGTTGAATACTTTCATCAATATTTTATAATTTTTAATATAGAAGTAGTTCTATACATGTTTTATTAAAATTAACCCTAAGTATTTTATTATTATGCATTATTAATGATTAAAAAATCATTTTTGAATAATTATGAATGGTATTGTACTTTTACTTTGTTTCCATATATTCTTTACTATAATAATGAAGTGCAATTGTTTTTTTTAAATCTGCTCTTGTATTCCATGAACTTTTTTTTGTTGTAATGTGCTGGCTAGAATTTCTAGTACTCTGTGGAATAACAGTGGTGAGGACAGAAATCCTTGCCTTGCTCCCAATCTTAGTGGGGAATACATTCAGTTCTTCAAAATAAAGAATTGCATTAGGAGCAGGGATTTTTTAGAGGCCCTTTATTAAGTGGAGGGGGTTCCTCTTTATTTCTAGTTTTATGAGAGTTTTTTATCATAAATGGGTATTGGATTTCATCAAATTTTTCCTGCATTAATTGATATGATCATGTGATATTTCTTATTTGCCTTGTTAATATGGTAGATTAGTGTCTTAGTCCATTTGAGAGGCTGCAACGAAATACCATAAACTTAGTGGCTTATAAACAATATTATAACTTTATCTTGTCACAGTTCTGGAGGTTGGGAAGTCCCAGATTGATCACTGGCTGAATTAGTGGTAAGGGCCCACTTTCTCATTCATAGAGGGCATGAATTTCACTGTGTCCTCCCACAGTGGAAGGGGTTAGGGAGCCCTCTGGAATCTCTATTCCTGCGTATTGGGTTCTGTTCTCATGACCTAGCAACTTCCAAAAGCACCTCAAAATGCAAGCACTGTGCATTAAGATTTAACATGTGAATTTGGGGGTGAGATCCAAATATTCACTCTGTAGCAATTATATTAATTAATTTTCAAATATTGAACTAGTCTTATATCCATAGAATAAGCTTCATAGTGTCATCATTATTTGTGTATATAATTTTAAAATTTTTTGCTAAATTCTATTTGCTAATATTTTGCTAAGAATCTTTGTATCTTTATGTATAATTGGATAGACTCCTATGAGTCTATTAGAGTGATACTAGTCTGTAGTTTTCCTTTTTCTTTTTGTACTATCTTTCCCTGGTCAAAACCAGAGTAATAAGGCACTAAGGACTTCATAACATGAAGTGGGAAGGGTTCCTTCCTCTTTTATTTTCTGGAAGAAATTGTGTAGTATTGGTATTAATTCTTTAAATGTTTGCTGGAATTCTCTCGTGATGCCATCTTTGCCTGAAAATATCTTTTTGAAGAGTTTTCCAATGAGAAATTCTATTTCTTTTGTAGTAATTAGTGTGATTTTTTTTTAATATGGCCCAAGTTGTGGTAGTGTATGTTTTTTAAGGAGTTGATTTCATCCAAGTTGTCAGATTTATGCTGATGAGTTGGGTGTAGTATTCCCTTATTATTCTTTGGATGTCTTCAGAATTTTTTATGAATAGCCACTGCTTTCTTCCTGATATTAATCACATAATATGGACAATTTCTCTCTTGTTAAGATTGTGCTAGAAGTTTTCATTTTTTTATCTTTTCAAAGAACTACCTCATTGTTTTACTGATTTTCTCTATTTTTTTTAAATTTTTAATCTCATTGATCTCTGTTCTTTTTATTATTTCTTTCCTTCTTTGAATTAGGTTTTTGCTTTTTAGTTTTCTAATTTCTTGACACAGGCATGTGGGTTACTGATTCAGGCACTGTCCTCTTTTCTAATGTAAGGATTTAGTGCTACAAATTTATTTCACTGCTTCAGCTGCATCTCATTAATTTGAATCTATTTTCATTCTTTGTTAAAGTCAATGCATTTTAAAATTTTCCTTGAGATTTCCACTTTGATCCATGGATTTTTCTTTTTTACTTTTTATTTTTATTAAGTCATAAATATATAAATCATATATACATTAATGCATTTATGGGGTACAGTGTGCTGATTTTACATACAATTTGGAATTCTTACATCAAACTGATTAACACAGCCTTCACCTCACTTACTGAATCATTATATTAAGAAATTTATACTTTATACTTAATAGATTTGACAGGTACTCTTGCAGTATGCACCATAGGTGTGGTCCCACCATTTACCCTCCCCCCATCCAACCTCACCGCTTATCTAACTCCAGTAAGAGTAGCCCACATAACAAAATCCCAAAACTACAGATGTTGGCATGGATGTGGAGAAAAGGTAATACTTCTGCTCTGCTGGTGGGGATGCCAGCTAATATGTTCCTTTTGGAAAGAAGTTTGGAGAACACTTAGGGATCTAAAAGTAGACCTGCTGTTCAATCCTGCAATTTCTCTACTAGGTGTATGTCCAAAAGATCAAAAATCACCTTACAACAAAGATATTTGCACCAGATTGCTTACTGGAGCTCAATTCATAATTGAAAAGTCATGGATGAAGCCCTGGTGCCCAACTCATGAATGGATTAATAAATATATCATGGAATATTATGCAGCCTTAGAAAAAGATGGAGACTTTACCACTTTTATGTTTAGATGGGTGGAGCTGGAACATATTCTTCTTAGTAAAGTATTTCAAGAATGGAAGAAAAAGTATCCAAAGTACTCAGTACTATTATGAAGCCAATTATAATCACCCACACTTTCATATGATACATGGATTATTTATATATTTTTTGGTTAGTATCTAAACTGTTTGAAGATTTCCTTGCTATTGTTCGGTTGCTTGATTTCTAATTTAATTGTAATTTCGAATCTGAGTGCAGTCAGAGAACATACAAGGTGTGATTTAATTCTCTTAAATTTGGCAAGATTCATTTTATGGCTCGTGATATGGTTCATCTTGGCAATTGGCCCTTGAAAAGAATGTGTATGCTGTTGTTGGGTGGAATTCTGATATTCTATAAATATCAGTTAGAGTCTATTGGCTGATGATGTTGAATTCTTCTATATCTTTACTGATTTTCTGTCTTTTTTCCCTATCAAGTGTTAAGAGTGGAGTGATAAAGCCTTTTATGCAGGTCGTGGTGGGAGGCTGAGGCACATGAATTGCCTGAGCTCAGGAATTGGGGACCAGCCTGAGCCAGAGTGAGACCCTGTCTCTAAAAACAGCTGGGCATTGTGTGGGGGGCATTGGCCTGTAGTTCTAGCTACTCGGGAGGCTGAGGCAAGAGAATCACTTGAGCCCTAGAGTTTGAGGTTGCTGTGAGCTATGATGCCATAGCGTCTACCGAGGGTGACAAAGTGAGATTCTGTCTCAAAAAAATAAATAAATAAAATCTACTTTATGTGCCTTGTTTTTTTGAGACAGAGCTTCAAGCTATCACCCTGGGTAGACTACTGTGGCGTCACAACTCACAGCAACCTCAAACTCCTGGGCTTAAGTGATTCTCTGGCTTCAGCTCCCAAGTAGCTGGGACTACAGGAGCCCGACACAATACCCGGCTATTTTTTGGTTGTAGTTGTCATTGTTGTTTGGCGGGCCCAGGCTGGATTCAAACCCACCAGCTCTGGTGTATGTGGCTGGCGCCTTAGCTGCTTGAGCTACAGGGGCCACCTTTAAGTGCTATTGATATAGCAACTTCCTACTTTTGATCGATCCTTGCATGGTCTATTTTTTTCCTTTTACTTTCACCTTGCCTACATTGTTTTATTTGATATGAATTTGTCGTCGAGATCATATAGCTGAGTCATGTGTTTCAATAAACTCTGGAAATCTCTATATCTTTTCTTTTAGTGATTTTATTGAGGTATAATTGACATGTACAAAAGCTGTACATATTTAATCTGTACAACACAATGAATTTGAGAATAAGTATACACCTGTGAAACCATCATCACCACCAAGCCAAACATACTCATTAATTCCTGCAGTCTCTTCCCACCCCCTTTATTATCTTCTTTTTTTTTTTTGTAGTAAGAACACTTAACATTAAGATCTACTCTGTTAGCAAATTTTAAGTATATGTGTATAATGAAGTATTGTTAGCTATAGGCACTATACTGTACTTATCTTACATAGCCAAAACTTTGTACCCTTTGACCATCACCACCCCCATTTTCCCCTTCCCTCAGTCCCTGGAAAGGACCATTCTACTCTCTGCGTCTATGAGTTTGACTATTTTAGATTTCACATGGAGGTGAGATCACACAGTATTTGTCTTTCTCAAGTAGGGCTTATTTCACTTAGCACGATGTTCTTCTGGCCCATTCATGTTGTCACGATGGCAGAAAATCTCAGTCTTAATTTTTATGCTTCAACAATTTACATTTAATAAATTATCAATATGTTAGAGCATAAATCTTTTTTGTTTGCTTGTTTTCTGTTTTTGTTTCTCTGTTGTCTTTTTCTACCTTTCTATAGTAACAGAATGATGTTTAGGATTCTGTTTAGATTTGCAGTATTTTTTAAGTGTATTTCTTCACATAGCATTTTTAGCTAAAGGTAGCACATAACATATATAACTTAGGGGCTGCTGGTGTGATTTTGCCATTTTGAGGGAAGTATGTATCATACTCAGAAAACTTTCTTTAGCCATTTTCAGGGCAAGTCTGCCGGCAACAAATTCTTTTTGCTTTTTCCCCCCATCTGAATAGATTGTTTCTCCTTCATTACTGGAATTAGAATTGTGAGTTGGTCCACATAGTTCTGTTCTTCTTTTCCTTTATTTCTTTTTCTTCATTGTCTCTTAATTTCTTTTGTTCCTCTGGTTCCTTTGTATTTTTTCTTTGAAAGAATTTAGATCAGGCAATAACACAAGATGCTAATAAATATTTTTCAAGTTAAAAATGTTTTCATTTCTGGCCAGCTGTGGCAGCTCACACCTGTAACCCGAGGAGAGTGAGGTGGGAGGATTGCTTGAGCTCAGTAGTTCAAGACTGGCATGAGCAAGAGCGAGACTCTGTCTCTACTGAAAATAAAAAATTAGTTGGGTGTCATGGCAGGTGCCTGTAATCCCAGATGTTCAGGAGGTTGAGGTGGGAAGATCTCCTGAGACCAGGAATTTGAAGTTGCAGTGAGCTGTGATGACATCAGTGCACTCAACCTGGGGTGATAGAGTAAGGCTCTGTCTCAAAAAAAAAAAAGTTTACTTTTTCCTAAATAATGAGAAAAAATTTTATCCCGGTTATTTCTCATGGTTCAGAATAATCTTGATACACAGTTGGTTTACTTCGTGTGAGGTTGGGGAGCTCTGAATAAAAAAGGAGAAAAAGTTTCATCAAATGATCCCTTTCTAAATCAAAAGACTTTGTTTTTGTTGACGTGTGATTGGCTTTGACTCTGTGTGTGTGAACAGTCTTAGTGGCTTTTGTTTTGGCATTTTAAAAATCATCACTGTAGACGCACCCCCGTCAGTAAAGCATAGACACCCCTCTCCGCATCCTAAGAGTAAATGAGGAATCACACTTATTTCAGTCTTGAGACAACATCAGCCTGATGAAATAGGAATTTGTCCCAGGCCATGAGTAGGTCTGGCAGGTCAGGTTCTGGCATGGAAAGCGTGTTCCCTTTCCCCCAGCTGTGTGGCACACCTTTAAATCCTCTAACTGCCCAGTGGCTTCCTAGGGGCTTTCCTGGATGTTAATTCAAGCTCACATCAGTATATTCCATCCATCACAAGGGTGCATGCACCATTAAAGGTGTTTCAGCAGGCAGGTGAGGAAGGTTTGGTTCTTTTTAGACATAAATTCCTTCCAAACTCCAGTCTTGGCTGAGAGTCAAGAGCCAGCAATTTGTTCCTCTGCCTGTTTGAGACCCATCCTAGGTGCAGGGTTAAAATCACACATAAAAAGGCAACCCTCTGTAGGCAATGTGGTATCTTAGGAGCCTAACCAGACTGTGAATGGGGTGTATAATCAGCCACGTCCTCATTTGAGAAAAGAAACAGTGCTAGCACTACAACAGCACTAAGCCAGAGATGGGCTGTGTGCACTGCTCCTCAGGGAATCTCACTCCAGTGAAAACAAAACCCCAGCACACATGTGCTGCCGGCTTGTGTATTACAATAAGGCTCTCTCTTTCCGATTACCCGGCAGCCATGCATGGCTTCACCTACATCCCGCTCAAAACATTGAGAAAAACAGACGCAAGAGGACTACGAGAATTTCTGTTCTGGTAACATTTGCCAGAAGAAGGAAAAATCTCTTTTTCGGGTTGCTTTCATATTAAGCCACAAGAGGCAAGATTTTTCATAGATCAAAGAGGAGACAAAATTGAGGCCTTGTCATCCATCAGGCAGAATGTTTTGGTTACTACTGACGGGGCTTCAGGAGGCACCGGCAAAGGAAACGAGCCTTCGGTGGTGCAGTGCGGGCCCCACACCGCCCCTTCCGAGGATGAAGGGGGGACTTCAGGGACACAGACGTGGGAAACCGGCCACCTGCAAGAAACAAGCCGCTCACACAAAGCCCAGCGCGAGAGCAGCTCTGTGAAGGAAGCCAGGCCTCGGATGGAGAGAGCCCAGCCAGCAAAGGCAGACAGAGGCTTGAGAAAAATAGTCAATGAGCCGGCTCCTTTTTGTTTGGCTTTGCTGCCATCGACTAGTTGTCTGAAAGTAACCGATTGTATGGAATGAACGGAGTGGGAAGCAGGCCAGTTCTCTGAGCCAAGAAGTCCAGGCAAGTTATCAAGAAGAGGTTTTTCTTTTTCTTCTCCTCCCCCTCATTTCTTCTTTTTCTTCTCCTTCTTTTTAAAATTCAAGTACATTTTATTTAAAATGAAATTCCCTGTAAAGTTGCACATCGTCTTTTATTTAAAGATGTAGTATCTCAGAGCATAAAGGAAGGAAGAGAGGAAATTAAAAAGCAATGAGAGCAGACGTCTGGCAGCCTGGCCTCTCACCAACTGACCCTTCTTGGGACCACAGGGGACTCGGCGCTCTGTGGGCCGACCAAGGAAGTGAGGGATTTATGGTGCCTTGTTTGGGCTTTTGATAAGTATGTCTGTAAAGTGATGCAAGGCGAAGGCGCCCAGGGCCTGCTCTAATTGCAGAATTCCTGTAAATTATTTTAAGATGAGAGAGGCCATCCAGACTCGAGAGAAATAACCCCGGGGCCCGGGGTATTTATGTGTATTTCATTTTAAAAGTCCGGGCCTCAGTGTCCCAATGATCATTAAGCAACCTGTCTGGGTGTCCTTCGAAAACCAGAGGATGTGTTCCCCGAGGGAGAGGAAGCGGTTATTCATAGAGCAGGATCTGAGTGCCGCTGGGCTGGGCCATGTCCCATGCATGAAACATGAGAATTCCCGGAAGCCCCCGGGATCACCTGGGTTCATTCAGAATTGCTCCTGTCGGAAATCTCTTGGAAGAACATGAGGGGGTGCCTTTTACATTCCCTTTACTAGAAGCTAAAATGAGAGTGTTAGGATTTGCTGGTTTGTTTAGTCAAGGGATAGGCATTGGCTGAGATCTTGGGTTGAAACCGAGATCTTCTGTTACTTATATCAAACACCTGGAGGTGCACAGCAGCCCCCACAGCAGAACTGTCCTGTGCCACAAGTCCATGGAGCCGAGGCTGAGGAGCCCTGATTTGGGGGCTCCTTTGCAAATCATTGATCCTACTGTTGAGGACTTAAAATTCTGGGACAGCTGAGAACATTCTGTTTCCAAAAATCTCTCTTGGGTCTTCTGAGAGGTCCTGGTTAGCTCGGGTGGCTAAGGAGATCTCACATGAGTTGTTTCAGCACAAAATTGCTTTTGTTTCATGGCCAAAAAGTCTTTCCCCTTAGAATTCTATGTCCAAATTTACACTGTTTGCTCAGGCAGGGCTTCAGAAATTCTATCATCATAGAGGAAGGGCAGAGTTGTCCTTTTATCCTACGTCTGAGGGATTCACACCACTGTCCACCACCTGTTGTGACACTGACATCATTGTGAGATGGAGAGTTCCTTCTGTTAGAAGGTAAGAAGGCTTCCACCCTCCTAAGATCACTGCAGGGAGAAGAGGGGGTGATCGGAGCTGACCTGCAAGAAAAGCAGCCATACACTCTCCCCTGCGCTTGTCCCCTAATCTCTCTCAGGTGCCAGGGGGTGATGGCTGCTGCCTCCTGTGGAGAAGCTTTACAAATGACCTCCCCTCTCAATGGAAAGTATCTGAGCTGGGCGTGCTTCTCCGCTAATGCAGAATGGAGGTGAAGGCGAGTGGGAGCTGCTGCTCAGAATGGAGGTGAAGGTGAACAGGAGCCCCCAGTAATGCAGAGTAGAGTTGAAGGCGAGGAGGAGATGCTCAGAATGGAGGTGAGGGTGAGCGGGAGCCTCAGAATGGGGGTGAAGGTGAGTGGGAGCCCCAGAATGGGGTGAAGGCGAGCGGGAGCCTCAGAATGGGGTGAAGGCGAGTGGGAGCCGCTGTTCTTGTCTGCCTTCCCTGGACGAGGAGCCTTGGGCTTCAGCCTTGAGGATCTCCGCGCAGAGCTGCGCTGTTGGCCCTACGTGCCCCGCTCATACCCACTGTGGTCCTGAGACGAGCAGACCCAGCCCAGCGCAGCGGCAGGGTGGCAGGTGGACCCCCGGAGCCCACCGTCGTGTACCGGGACTGATCCAGTCCTTTGAGATGTCTCGGTTGTGACGTGCTGTGCGCGGCGTTCACAGGTGGGGAGTCTGGCGGGGTGGCAGCCCTGAGGTGCTGGTCTCCTCTGCAGAGATGAGACGTTCTCCCCACGTGGCATGGTGTTCACCGCCAAGGGGACGGCTCACTGAGCTACTGGCATTCGGGACTCCAAGGGAGCCCCAAACCCCAAGTTTTCGCAAGTCTCTGCCCTTCCTTAAGACATGAGGGGGTCACCCAGCTGGAGGGTCGCCCTGTGACAGGTGCTCTCGGAGAGAGTCTGCGGAAGTGGATGTGTCAGGACCCGTCTCTTCTTTGCTGAGGTGGGTGTGTCGCCCCAGAGGCTGCCTCACACCTCAGGTGATGGGCCCATTCCTGCCCCAGGGCCAGCATTTCCTTGGGGGGCTGTGACATTGACCCCCAACTGTTCCCTAAGAGGAACAGTGCTGGGGAAGACGTGCAGAACGGGGTGCTCTCATCACTCTGCTGGGGGACAGTGTCACAAGTGAGGTCACACAGGAGCCCGGACGTGGTGTTGGAAGAGTGTACATGATGTATCTTGAGTGCAAGGAGTGAGCACGCAATGCTGTAAACTTGTACCAGACAGATTGCTATGGCCGCGGCTGTCATGGAAGGCTTTCTGGAGGGGCTGTGGTGTGGGGCTGGCCTTGGAGACAGTAAGAAGGAGATGAGAGAAATGAGGTCAGGGATAAGGCGTCAGATACTGAGCTCTTCCTGTGAGATCTTCCTGTGAGCTCTTCCTGTGAGCCAGGCACTACCCCAGATGCTTAATAGAAAGCATTTTTTTAAGCCTCATCATTTTTCAAGCTGAGTACTATTGGGTACCCATTTTACAGGTGAGGAAGGGGAGACAGGGAAATTGTCTGGAGGCGTCCAGATGGGGGATGTTAGTTCAGCCATAATGATTCTGCTCATGCAAATTTGGAAGGGGCCTTAGAGAACATTGCGTCTCGCTGGTACCGAGGCTGGAAGGGATGAGGGACTCCCCTCAAGTTACCAGGCCGAGTCCCCGAGTCCTGGGGGAGCCAAATGCTAGGTGGGGACCTGCACAGTGTCTACGCTCGGTGGCAAGAGGCATGTTGAGCAGCCTGGCTGGCGCAGAGAGTGTGTGTTGCTGCGCTGAGCCCCATTCACATGTCTGGCAATCACGGAGGAGAAGGAAAAGGCAGTGATTTGGGAAGGGTGACCCGGCTGAGAGCACAGAGATGGGGGGTCTGGGTGGGACCAGAGGGGGGACGGGGAGCGAGTGCTGGAGGCCAAGTCCGAGACGGCGGCCGCTGGCCTGGCTGGCCCTGGGGTCGGGGGAGGATCGGCGTGGAATGTATTGGGACGGGAGACCCTGGCCACCGAGTGACGGTCAGAAGGAGATTGGCCTTCACTTCTCCCAGGGCCAGGCAGATGATTATTAGCACAAGAGCACAGGGACAGGCGGCTGAATACTTGAAGGATAAAAATGAACACGAACAAAATACTGCACCTGAGGAAGTCACCCTCCTTATGCCTTTGTGATTTGTCTGGATTGTTTCTGTCACGTGGCTGAGAACCAGTAGCTCCGAGCTGGTTGTCATGATTCTTCTGGAGGTTTCTATGTGCTGTTCCTTATCCCAGAGCTCTGTGGGACGTCTCCTGTACCATTTCCAGAAGGTTCCCTGTGTACAGGTGAAGAGATCGTGTTTGCTTAGAACTCACATGCCCTCCCTCAGAGCCAGCCCTGCTGGGGTCGCTGGGCACAGTCGTCCTAAGGGGGACACGGGCATTTGGAAGAGAGAAGGAGCTTCCCTCTCTGGCTGCAGGAATTCTGGAAGGAGATCTTCGGGAAGGCTGGACTTCCCCAGAGCTCCCTCTCGCCAGCGCTGCTCAGCTCTCCCATTACATCTGAGTGGTAGCTATGACCGGAACCACTGTGAGGGGAGAATGAGCAGAGAGGGTTTAACCCGGACCCCAGGGAGCCGCAGCACCACTGCAGGTGTGACCCTGCCGTCGTCCCGCTGCAGGCACTTGGCCAGCTCAGCACGGCAAGTCAGCAGAGTTGGTGTGGAGGTGCACGTGTGGGCAATGGGACATTCTGACTTCTGCACCTTGACGTTGTTGGCCCAGGAGGGCTTTATTTCATGGATTGTTCTGCCCAGAGAAGCGAAGGTAAAAGCCGCTAGTGACAGTGGACAGCATCAGTTTAAATGCTGTTGATTGTGGTTCCCAAGCTCTTGGGCCAGAAACAGAAAAACCTCTAGTTTTTAGTAACTTGATTTAATTTCCAATTCAAGTTCCCTTGACAACAAGTTTCCAGGATTGGTGGAACCTTGAAAAAAGGCAATTAGCCTCTCAAATACCCCTTCTCTTATCCCAAGCACCGCTGGGGCATTGAGGGAGCTCCGGGTCCGGCTTTCCTTATCTGGAGCTGCTTGACTTCTAGGGAAGTGCGCTGGCCTTTGAGCCATCTGGTCGTGGGAGCTGTAGGATCCACTTTCTCAGCATGTGTTGTAGCTGATACTGCTGCTTTTACGTACCTGCTGGTGCTCTGGAATCTGCCTTCCCGGCTTTTGCACTGTGTAAGATTGAGGCTGTGGGCGCCGCAGGGGCTCACCGTGCAGGCCACCCGCTGGGCTCTGGGGCTCACCGTGCAGGCCGCCCGCTGGGCTCTGGGGCTCACTGTGCAGGCCGCCCGCTGGGCTCTGGAGCTCACTGTGCAGGCTGCCCGCCGGGCAGTGGGGCTCTGGACCTTCCTGACCTGTTTTCAGGTGTTGTGGCCTCCCAGGCCCCTGCCTGCACATACTTTGTCTTTTGTCCGCTTTTCTCTTCTTTTCCTGAAAGCCAGTCCATTTTCCCTGGTCTGAGGGCGAGTTAGGGTGGACACATCTCTCCTCAAAGCTGTCCTATGTCTCTGCTGATTTGTCCCCCAGGGACTGCAATCTTGGGACCCACAAGGCCGAAGAAGATTCAAGCTTCCCTCCTCCCGCTTTGTTTAATTATCCTCCAGAGTCAGTAAACTCAGAGCAACAGAGGTGTGTGGATAGGACAGGAACAAAGGAAGGACAGGAATTACCGGAAAAAGTAAATATGACAATACTACATAAAGTAGTATCTTGTCTTTGCAAACCACGGCGTGTGGGCACTGGGCAGGGGGCGGAGCAGAAGCTGGGCAGTGATGCTCTCTGACCCTCCTGTCTGCAGGAAGCTGACGCAGGACTGCTTGGCTTGGTCCTGAAGGAAACAGTTTTAGAAAATGTACCTGACACATTTGTTTTAGCCTTCCCTAGAGCACTTATCTCAATGCAGTGTCTGTAGAGGTCACCACACCTGCTATGAATCTAACTTTAGGCTTGTATTAAAATGTTTGTTTCTCTGAAATGTTTAGGCTTGGTTGTATGTCAAACTCTGGGTCTGCCCATATCTGCTTATATGCCCATGTGGGAAGGTTATAAATTAGGTTTAATTATGTAAGTATGTATCAAATTATATTTACTTACAGTATTTAGCATAGTGTAGTAAGTATACACAATATTATTTCACATCACATACCTATGTATGTGTATTTTTGATATTTGTCATTTCTTCTAAGGAGAGGGATGAAGGATAAGGTCAGAAACCAAGGCAGAAGCTCCCTCGGGAGATGAGTCTGCTGTGGGTAGGTCGCCGTGCGGCACAGAGCCAAGTGTTACAGCCTCTTTTTAAGGACTTTTGTCATTTCCACAGAAAGGAAACCAAATCCTATGTCTGCATCACTACAGTAATTGATTCTAAAGGAACACGAGCCCCCTTTTGAACATCTTGTGAGTGAGGCCATCAGAACGGAGCCAGGTCTGGCAAAATCTTAGGGACAAGTTGGTGTTCCTTTTCTGAGTCTTTGTAAGCTTTCTTCAACTTGCTACATTCACTCAGCTTTTTAGTTTTGTAAAATGAGCACAACATACAACTTACCATTTCAATCACATTAAAGTGAATAGTTAAGCGGCTTTTGGTCCTGTGGTTACACTAGAGCCAGTTCAATGGCTCAAGAGCTGCTTGTGTTAAGTGTCCACTACATCACCCGGCCGACAGACAGCATTCCGGTCAGCATAGGACGCTCTGTGGGACAGGGACGGTGTTCCCGTCAGCATAGGACACTCTGGCAGACAGCTCTTCTCTAAGCTGCGTCATCACAGACCTGAACAGGTGGCTGTTCCTAGGGCAGGCCGCAGAATTTGGTAACGCCCCTTCTCTAACTCTCTAGGGTCCTTGAGAAGCAAAGCCTCAGTATCTTCAATGAGCTAAACTTAAAATTCTCTCTAAGAAAAGAAAATAATTACATTTACTCATTCGTGCAGTATTAGACTCTTCTATAATTATATGTACTGATTTTGGAATTTACACAAACAAATGGAGTCAGGCTTTTGATTTTATCTTGAAGAAGATGTCCAAAGACGCACTTTCCTATATTTTTACAGGTGTTATTAAAGACTATTAATGATGGTTTTCAGTCTTTTATGTTACATATCTGCTTAATAACTTATGCATAGAAATTCACCTTAGGGAAAATATTTGTCTCTCTTGAGAACTGTAATGTTCTTAAAAAAATCACAGGTTTCACTTTTTGACTTTCCTGCCAGGAAGCTTAGAGCCTAATTCAGAACTTGGTTATAGTAAGTAGCTCATCCCTGGCTGCTCCCCCAAATTTTCATATATATATATCATTTGTAAGCATCTTAAAATGTTTTTGGAGGTAGACAAAATATGTATAACAATGATGCATTAGTATTATTTCAGAATTATCCCATGGATTTTCCTAGTTTCATTATTTATTCATATGCAATTTTGTGTTCCTACAAATATTTGCATAGTTCTGGTGGGAAATGTCATTGGGAAGCTCCTCAACTCCTAGGGTGACATCCATTCTTTGTTCCAGAAACAGATGTCTCCCCGACAGCCTGGCCTGCTGTCCCCTGGCTTTCTGAGCTGGAATAAGCAGCCTTTCTGAGAAGAGGCTCCAAGGGTCTCGCTCCCTGCCTGGGGAGGAGCTGCCCACGCCAAATTCTAGGTCTTTACGGCCTCATAGGCAAATTTCTTTTTGCCCTATGTGTTTCTGTTTTTTTGGAAATATTTTTCCAAAAGGTCTCTGACAGTGTCATTGCAGTGGGCACTGAGCAGTTGCGTAGATACTTTGAGGCTGTACCTAAGACTAGATGGGCATGAGGGTAAATAGCAGGTGCAGTAATTTCTCAAAGGAGAGACACAGGCCAGCAAGACCCTTAACTTCATGCGTCAAGCACAATCAGCACTTTCCTGGGTATTCATTATATGCCAATAATTAAAAGACAAAAGTGACAATCAGTGTAATGAATTGACTGTCCTCATAAACTTTCTTATTGGAAGAAACAGATTACAATATAACAGTCATTTATTCCTAGGATAAATGTTTAAGGCAAACAACTGTGTGCCAGTTACTGTGACAGGCTCGAGGAAACAGTGTCACTCTAAAGCAGACTTTGTATCCTGCAGGAGCTCACTGGGATGTAGGGGGGTTTCTTCCCTTGGCTGGGGTCATGTGGGGCTGGGAACAGAGCTCCGAAGGACCCGAGAAGAGCAGGACACGTTTTCTTCCATTTCCTGGCCCCGGTATTTTACGAAGATGTCCTTTCTGATAAAGTGTTCAGAAAAGCCAACCAGGGACACTACCCACCACTGGCGTCGGCTGCAGAGACACTCTCCCCGCTCCACACTGGCTCAAAGCTCCACCTGTGAGCCTGGGACTCCCGGGATGCTGTCCAGGAGGGGTGGCCACAGAATCTTTAGTGCCACCGGGAAGCTGTCCATTTGTGAGCCCCGCAGTCAATGCCTGTTAAGTGCGGTGCGGTTAGCGTTGCGATGGTGCCCAGCAACGTCCAGCATGGCACCTTGAAGAAATGGCTGCAGTTTGTTTCTCGAGTTTCCCCTTTCTATTTTGCCACCCTCCTCTCATCCTGGGAGGACTCCTGGAGCAGGGGTTTGTGGAAGGCGACGTCTCAGCCTGGACTTGAGCTTTTCTCTATGCAGAGCTGCTGGCGTGTGGAAGGAGCACCTTCTGTGCTTGCCCTCGTAGGTTGCTGGGAAGAATGAATGAAGTGAGCCGAGAAGTTGCCTTGACATCCTGGGCACTGCTCAGATGTTAGCTGTGGTCCTGACACCAGGTCTCCTGAAGTGGAAACTCCTGGTGGCTTCAGGTGGCGCTTTCCTTCCTACAGCTTATGTCAGCATTTGTGAATGCTGAACTCTCCATAGGACACCCCAGAATGAAACCCCAGATTTCATTGCAGATTTCCCAACAGGCCACGGGGTCGTCACTGCAGGACGGAGCTGTCTGGCTGGTCCCTGGGAGGGTGCCTGGCCAGCGTTTCTCCTGTGTTCCTCTGACTGCTGGCTTCAGGGTCTTTCCCCCTCCAAACTCAGCTCTTCATGTGCTGCCAGGAGGGAGACCAAGGTCACCAGGAGAGCTGCCATGTGCTGTCAGGCTCCATCTCCCGCTGCCAGTTGCCCAAGAAACCTCCTTGTGCAACTGTCTGAGTTCTGGCTGGCTCAGGCAGGCCCTCATGGGGGAGCCCATCACACCTTTGTGCACAGTGTCTACTGGGATTGATGGCTTTTGTGCTGAGGGTTTGTTGGTTAGATTGTCAGTGGCTGCTTCGATGAGCATGATAGGGACAATTCCTGAGATAACTGTGGCCACGGGGTGGTGGATCTCCACCTGGGACCCCTGGAGCCTCTGGGAGGCTGGTGAGATTGAGGCTGGAGGAGGTGGAGGGGGCTGGACTGGTGACACCCTGAGCTGTTGACTCTTCCCTGCCCTCATGTTTTCTTAATTCAAAGAAGTTCTCACCCTCCTCCTTTTAAAGGGTGAAGTTTTGAATAAGATTTTAATAAAGATTTTGATGCTGAAAGAATGTTGAAAATTCCTGCAGCGGGGAAATCAGGAAAAGCGGGTATAATGCTGGGGTTCGTAGCTGGTTTGGGTGCAAGGGGCCGTTTTTGAGATGTGGTGAGACCATTTCTCTCACAAAGTGTACCCTGAAATGTTGCATTGGGAGGGTGTGGCCCATGGGTCCCGAGGACGGTGGGAGCCAGTGCATAGAGGTGCTCTGCCTTGGACATCACTTATTCTTAACCTGGAGGAAACTCACTGAACCTCTTTAAACCCCCGTTTGGTGTCTGTAAAATAGGGACACTTAGGTCTTTCTGTGAAGACGAGAGACTGTCAAATTCAGACCACACAATAGTTGCTTAGTAAATCTTAATGATTAAAATAAAATACGGCAAGATGGTGTTTGAACATTATTCAGACCTCATACATAGTGGAATCACATGATCTTATTAAATCCTCACCAAAGACATGTGAGATAAGTATTTTTATTCCTACTTTACATGTGGGAAACTGAGGCATAGAGATTTTTCATCACCCGCTGGACATTATCACAACCTGTCAGGAGTCCCGGCTCCCCTATACCACAGCCCGGAGTTTACAACGTGCTGCCACAGACAGGGACGCAGGACCACTGAGGGTCCCCCCGAGAGATGAGGCCTTTTGCTATGACCAGGGAGTGGAGATTCACAGCCCAGAGTTGAGGCTCCAGCACCTGCGGAGACTCACACTGCTGGGCAGGGCCCGAGTCCTGCGTGTGGGAGTGGACAGTGACAGGGCAGTGCAATGGGAGCATTTCTGAGGAGGAAAACAGCCATCCCGGCTAGTGCCAGCCCAGCCCCCAGGCCCCCAAGAGCAACACCAGCCCAGCCAGGGCTAGCAGGATGGACACTGACCTGGGTGTCTGGATGCAGAGGACACACAGTCCAGTCAGCTGGGAGTGAGGCTGCTCTCCACCATCCTTGTGTCTGAGCACCAGTGGTCCCGCTCCTGGACTGAGTCATGTCTTGGCTTGTTTTCTAACTGCTTTAACAGAGTTCCCATGACTGGGTCAATCACAGGGAAAGGAGGTCTATTTCCCTTGGTTCTGGAGGTGGGGAAGTTCCAGATCAGGCGGCCGCACCTGGCCTGGGCCTCTTGCCGGTTCTCATATGGCAGACAGCACCACCTGGAGGCAGCGCCTGTGACTGCAGCAAGTGTGTGGAAAAGACGAAACAGGAGGGCAGGCGGGCGCAGTGGCTCATGCCTGAAATCCTAGCACTCCAGGAGGCCCAGGAGGGAGGATCACCTGAGAGACCAGTTTGAGCAGAGCGAGACTCTGTCTCTAAAAGTAGCCTGGCATTGTGGTGGGCGCCTATAGTCCCAGCTACTTGGGAGGCTGAGACAACAGAATCAGTTGAGTCCTAGAGTTCGAGGTTACTTTGAGCTATGACACCACGGCACTCAACCAAGGGTGAGAAAGTGAGACTCTGTCTCCAAAAAACAAAACAAAACACAAAAAACCAGGAAGGCAGCTTCACCCTCTAACCGACACAGTCCTGTGGGAGTGAGAACTCACTACAAACAGATGACCTCCGTCCCTCCAAGAGGCTGACCCTCCCACCCAAACCTCAGACAGGTCTCACCACCTCGCAACACTTTCCCCAGGAGAGAGACCAACTTCAAGGAGGGTCTCGGCGAGGATGGATCGTATCCAACCATAGCAAGTCGTCTGGGCTCTCCCGGGGACACAGGAAAAGGGGAAGAGGTGGAGGACAGGGGTGTGGCCTCCAGGGGCCCAGGAGGCTGCCTGTCCACAGGAAGTGCTAGGTGCCCACACCCCACCTGTTGGCCGAGGGCTCGGAGGACTGGAGCAGTGTCCAAGGCATCAGGGCTTCTGACCCCTGTGTGCACCTCTTGAGGAGGGTGGAGGGGCTTGAGCCACTGGACTTCCAGAAACAGACAGATTGACCTCCACAGCACGTGGTCCAGCCGTTTTAAAAGCCCCGAAGGAGGTATGAAGGCCCAGATGCTGTTTTTATGGGTTTTTGCTGCTGTTGTTTGTGTTTCATAAAATATTTTAATCGTTCGGTTTTTTATGCAATGTATCCTGAGGCTTTTAAAATTATTTTGCAGAGTGTGCATAGCCCTGAATGTGAAACAGATTCATTTACAACGTGAGGGTGACCACATTAGAGAAGGTGGGAGCCATTTGCCCCCCTGACCCACGCTGCAGCAGGCCCCAGATGCTAGGGAGGGAGCAAGTGAGACACAACCAGGAGTCTCCCCAGGCTGCGCCTTCTGACCAGTGTCCAAATACGGGAAAGCAGTATTCTTAGCAAATGAACCAAAAGGAAAACAAAAAGCCATGGTGGCTTTCCCGCCCACATCCCCTTAATCTGAATCCATGGCAAAGGCTGTGCTGTCAGCATATGGGTGGCAAGTATCTGTGTGCCCCAGGGCATAGGACTGAAGGCCAGGTCTGGGGAAACGTGTCAGCCTCTGCCATCCTGACTGAAAACTTCCCCTGCTGCAGAGATGGGCTTGGCTCTCCCCGCAACCCGCCTGTTTGATGGGCACCTGGACTCAGGTGAGTGGCCTTCCACCTTCTCTGGTTTCCTCAGGTTGCAGAGACGGGGGGGTCTGGGGGGTGGTGGCCCTGCTTAGGTGTGCACAGGGAAAGTGGGGCTCTCTCCTTGATCTGATGCTGCTTTCCACCACGCGGTCACCTGCCGTGAAAGACCCAGGAGGCCGTCTGCCCAATGGTGTTGACCTGACCCCACGTCAGGGACATCATTGTGTCTGAGACCCTGCCCGGTAGGGACACTTCTGTGCACATTTGGTGCTTTGCACAGGGGACCTGAAATACCAAGTCCACGTGTGTACTGCCACCCCGAGTATGGACTGAATTTTACAGAAATATTGCTAAACAGCCTGAGGCATGCCTGACCTGCTAATTTCTGAGCCAAGGTCACCACGAGGCCTTGAGTCAGGTCGGTTGGTTTTTCCCTGGGTGGCTGATAAAGACACTGAGTCCTGTGCCCTCCCTAAGGACAACTCCAACAGAATCACTAGGGCAGACACCTGGGGGTCTGCACGTTTGAAAAGCACCCCAGAATCCCTGTTGCTGGGAAAATTTGGGAAACCTGGGACAAGCTGCTGAGACCTGCGTCCCTCAATCTACACCAGAGTGGGGAGGGCCTTGGGGCACTTGTCTCATGGTTTCTGCCCGGAAAATGCATGATAGGAGTTGAGATGCTCTCTCTGGTGTGCTCAGAATTTGGCAGCTGCTTGTTAGGATCTGAGGGTCTGTGGTCCTGGCTCAGCTGTAGGTGCCGGCTCGTCTCTCTTGATTCTGCAGGTGGGGGTACCTGACCTGGCACTCCCGGGCCTTTTGGCCACATTGATAGGCCCAGAACAAGGCCACGGCTTCCGGAGAGACAAATGGAGCAGTGAGACTGCACTGCTCAGGCTAGGGGAAGAGGCTCCCCCCAAATCTTCATTGGAGATGTGGTCACCCTTTCCCGATGAGTTCCTGTCCTGAGGACCCAGCCTGTCCTGTGCTGCTGGCTGCTGTGAGTGGCCTCTCAGCCAGATGCTGAAAGTTTGGGAACCACACGGAGGGGTGATGAGTCCTTCTTTCCAACATATTTTCAAGTCACCATGGGCTGGCCAGGCTTCTTGTTCACTCTCGGCTTCTCCATTTACAAAGTGCCCACCCCCTTCCCGGGGAACCTGAGAGAACTCATTCACCAAATGATTAAACCGCTTTCCAAGGAGAGGCCACTGTGGAATTTCTGCATAACAGTGGAAGTCGTCACTTGAGTGTGTATTGAAAACAACAGATTGACCTTCCAGAAAAGGAAAACGCTCCTAATTTGCCACACATAGAAACAAATACCTTGTGGTTTGTGGATGAGTCACTTGCCTACAGTGAGACTGGGACCGACACTGCGAACCAGCCATTAACTCGTCTCATCAAACGCTCATGATTGAACAAGTCTGGAAAAATTCCTTCCGGACACCTCGAGACCATC
Source organism: Perodicticus potto (assembly GCA_963574655.1). Lineage (NCBI taxonomy): Eukaryota > Metazoa > Chordata > Mammalia > Primates > Lorisidae > Perodicticus > Perodicticus potto. The sequence goes on along the minus strand of CAUYRH010099976.1, from coordinate 13,984 downwards.
ACCTCATATTTGGGATGCTGGGCTTGACCTAACACGGGCCCAGCTGTGCATTCTCTTACTTACTCCTACAGGGAGAAGCTTTTTGGTTCCCACGTTTGGCGAGGGTCAGATCTGGAGCCGTCATCTGAGGACAGATGCGCAGAATTAGTCACCACGCCTGCCTTTGGACAGACACGGGGCCTAGTCCATTCTCTGCTTTGTGTGTGACCTTACAAGGCACAGACTGGGTCCGTAAACTATGCCGGGGTTATTGCCCCTATTTTATGGCAGATAAAACTGAGGCCAGGATGCCAATAACTCGTCAGACAACATGGGATAATAAACAGGGGAGCAGCGTGAGCCCCTGGAGGCTGAGTCTCAGCCAGTGCTTCCCACCAGCCCACCTGCTCGAACACACCATTCTTCTAGGTCCTAGACCAAGAGCTGCCAAATTCCGTTTACCTTCTTCATGCAGTGGCCCGGAGGGCCTGGCGGAAGGAGCCCGGCTTCTTCTTGTTTTGCATTAGAAGAGGTGTGCTTCCTGATTAGTTAGTGTCCAAATGATAAATAAAAGCACCCTATTGGCAATGAGCATCAGTGAGTAACTAGAATCGACATTTTGTAATTATTAAAAGTTTTACATGTTCTAGTGGTAACAGCGATGCTAATAACATTGACGTGTCGTGGTCTGAGGCACTCAGTTAAAGTTTATGTGTCCCCAATACATAATAATAAGTCCAGCAGGCACGCATTGGGTCCAGAAGCATTTTTCTAATTTATATGATTAATAACGAAGTACTCCGCTAAATGGGATAACGCACTAGTTTAGAATTATGGGATTGTAGAGTTTTCTCTGTAACTACTTACAAAGACTTCTTCAGTAAATTCTTCGGTTTTTTTTCTAGATGACTTCTTCTTTCCATAAAATGGCAACCATGTGTTTTGCATACTGAAGAAAAAGGGTTTACCCAATACTTAGATTTTTTTAAAAGAATATTTGCAAACAGATTGTTCACCTGTTATAATCAATGATGTTTGTCATGCACACCTAATTTTACCTTTGTCCTGGTTTGTTGAGAAAACTATATGCTTCACCAGCACACCTGCCCTGAGAAGCTTTTAGCTTCTGCCATGATCAGAGATAGGTTTCTGAGTCCAGGTGCGTGCTGGCCACTAGCTCCGGTCGCTAGCTCGGGCTGCCAGCTCGGGGCCGCTACGATGGGGCCGCAAGCTCGGGGTTGCTGAGTGCAGTTCTGCAGAGTGTTATCTTTTGTTTCTTAGCGATTGTCCAACATCTACACTGAGATGCTGTTCCTGTTTGGGGAGTGGTGGCCTGTTTGTTTTTGGGGTGTGCACGGGGAAGCAGGTTTCTGAATGGGGTCGATGAGCTTGGTCCCTGGCCAGAATTAATTTAGATGCAGACGCTCCCCCTAAACAGAGCTGGGCCCATATACAAGTCAAATCTGCTATTTTTCTTGGGGCAATGATTTATTTCCCTCTTAAATTGGCTGGACCAGTTAGTTTTTTATTTTTATTAAGTCACACTATTCTTAAATGAAACTATTGATTTAAAGTCAGCTTAGTGAGGATTTAATTTGTTTTCAGGGGATTAGAGCAGGTAGCACGGGATAATTTCACAATAAAGTGGAACAGGAGCACTCCTTCACTGCGCCAGGCCTTTTTTTCCTTGCCAGGCTGCACAGACCTTAAAAAATTTCAAGTAAATTGTGGAAATACATTCATAAATCAGTCCTAATTCCTCTGCCCGCTTAAGGTGACTCAAAGGAGAGTCTCTTGTGACCTTGTCCTGCGTCCTTCTAATGTAGTTACCCTCCTGGGCTGACACACACAGGTGCACGTGTGTGCACACAATCACACACGCAGGTTCCTTTCTTCTTAAGATGGACATATTGTCCTGTCTCACTTAACACTCTTTGCTCATGTTTCCTGTCTACAAAGAGGGTGCCTAGAGCTGGTGTGCCTGAACCCAGCACCCTCCCCTGTGGCCCGGTCCCCCTCCTGGCTGACCCAGCACCTCTCCCCTGACCTCTACCCAGACCCCCTCTCCCTTGCTGTATGTCTCCCCTGTCTGTATGCAGAACCCCCCTCTTCTGCTCGATGGCCACCCTCTGGCCTTCTAGGAGTCACTCTAAAGTCCATGTGGTTCTGATGGCAGAAGGGCTAGGAGAGAAGCAGGCAGTGAGCTGCTCGCATGATGGTCTTAAAAACCATCATGCCCAAATACAGCCAGAGAAGGTATTTTGTTGTTTGTTTTAAAAAGTAGAGTCTTGTCATTGCCAGTCTGTTATCTCTGATCTTGGCTGTCATTCTCCATTTCAAAAAGAGTCTTTTCTTTGTATCGAAATCAAATAGACTCAGAGCCATTTTCAGATTAATGGTCCTTGGTCTAGAGATTTCAAAACCATTCTGGTCAATCATTCTGAACATTGTCCTCACCCCCCTCCCGCCAGGGTGGCTGGGCCAGGTCTTGCCAAGCATCAGATGACAAAATCCAGCTTGCTAATCCTCTGTGGCCAGATCAGGCTGGGCTAGTGACACTGAGGATGTGGCAGCCTCAGTCACCCTTCCTTGTACAGGTAAGTCTGAGTCCCCAAGTGTCAGTTTCATGTCACACATGGTGGAAGAGGAATCCAGGGTTGGCTTTTGTCTGGACCAGGGGTGGCCCTTTGGGTTCTCTGCTGAATAACAGTGAGTGGGTGGGATGGAGGCAGACGGACATGGACTTTCTACAGCATCTGCTGCTTGATCGGAGAGAGCGGATGAGCTGCCAAGACATGAGACCAGAGGGACAGTTCTGCCTGAGCCCAGACAGCCTGGAGGACCAAGCAGCTGAGATAGTGAACACTCAATAAGGACCCACCTGCACCGTGAGCCACGGTCAGAGCACAGTGGGCGCCCAGCCTGAGGACCCCAAGTGGAGCAAGGGTTGTGCAGGAACCGAAAACGCAGAATGGGTGAAAAGAGAAACTCTGGTGTTTCTGAGTAGTCAGGCAAGAGTCAGCCTCAGGGTTCTCCAGCCTTGTCTGTCTCAGGCACACTTGAACCTATTGATAAACTTCCCCAGCACATTTAAATTAAGTTCATCAATAAAAGAGTAAAGAAAAAGAATATACTTACTGTGCTTTGAGCTTCTTATAAAAATAATTTAATGATCTTTAAAAATTTTCTTGGCACACCTGAGATTCACTCATGCACTGGTTGAAAATCACTGGAAAGCCGTGGAAATGCTAAGTCACAGCTTAGGGAGGGCCCTGCAGGCTGGAGGCCAAGAGCTCCTCCCACCACACAGTTCCAGAGAATTCCATAATCGGAGGCAGTGGCCAGGCCAGTGAGGGCAAGGAGGAAACTCAAGAAGGTTGGATATGAAATTGGGACCCATTTATGTTCCAGGGAGGATAGAAATACTTTAAGGAGGGAGAACCTTATAAAGAGCAAGAAAACAAAAAGAAACACTTACATGTTAACTAGTTGCATATGTCCATAGTTAACTGTTTTTTTTTTTTTTTCAGTTTTTGGCTGGGGCTGGATTTGAACCTGACACCTGCCGCATATGGGGCTGGTGCCCTGCTCCTTTGAGCCACAAGCGCTGCCCCAGTTAACTGGTTTTTAAATAAATTTATGGGTCATTCATAGAATTTTTTTTAAACTCTCATAATCAATGTCTTTGTTTTCAAAGTCCATGAAGAGACCTCAGTCAGGAACTGGGAAGGCAGCAAATCTCAATAACATATAGTCATTTTACTCTCAACTTCATCAAATTCCAAACACATGATGCAATCAACAGGTGAGCGTTGGCCTCACCCAGCCTATCAGAGCTAGGCCCGAAGACCCCAGTGGCCCAACAGGGGCCCAAACTGGGCACACTTGGATATGGGCAGCATTGGAGTCAGACAGGTGCGTTGAAAGGAAGGAAGGACATTGTGTTAAGGAGTTCCCAAGACCTGTTTTGCTCCTTTGAGGAGGGTGTTCTAATAGGTGAATGAGTCTTTCTAATTAATTGAAGCAGTAAAACATTCTCCACAAGGATGTGTTGAAATATGCAAACTGATAAATTAGGTTTCGTAAAAATAAGAAATGAAAAGACAAGCCATAGACTGGTAGAAAATATTTTCAGAACACTTGAGTGATGAGGGACTGGTCCTGAGATGACCCAGAAAGCCCCTACAGCTCAGGGAGAAGGGAAAGACCCTGATAAAACGCACGCCAGAGGGTTTGGAAGAACCTTCACTGGACCCAGCAGGCAGGTGGCAAATTAGCACATGAGAGGCTGCTGGACGCCGTTAGTCACCAAGAAAGTGCAGATGAAAATCACACAGAGAGACCAGCACACACCCATTAAGGCTGCTGGCAAAACCCCAGTCATAAGCCGGCCCCTGTGTGGAGCCACTTCAGCTCTCACATGCTGTGGTGGGAATGCAGAGTGACAGTTAACACAGAAAACAATTTCACCTGTCATGTGACCTGCACTCCCATTCCTGGGCGTTTACCTAAGAGAGACGGAAGCACAGAGTCCTCCTGTCCACTTCGAGTGTGAAGGGCAGAGTCACTCAGCAGGAATCTCCCTTTGAGCAAGAGGGGACCAGGCTTCCATGAATGTGCAGGTTGCTTTAATCATAACTGCCAACATGTAGAAAGAGACCAAGTAGGGGTCAATGCCCAGGTAAGGAGTGGAATGCTTGTACAAGGGGATGTTATTCAAAAACAAAAGGAATGAACTTCTCATACCTACAGCACATGGATGAGCCTCCAATGGGCCACCCTAAGGGAAAGAAGCCAAACTCGAAAGGCCACACACTCCACCACTCCATGATTATGAAACTTTGAAAAAGGCAAAACTATATGTTCAGGGACATAAGACAGACCGGCCATTCCCAGGCGCTGGATAGTTGAAGATGTGCAGGAGGATTGGGGGACGACCGATGAAGGGGTGCAGGTGGAAGCGGAGGGGACGTTCTCTGCCCTCCGATGTTTGTTCTACCACTGTGCACGTTTATCAAAATCGATGGTTGTCGTCAAAGGACACCTCAATAAATCTGACTTCCATCCGAGAACGAAAGGAAGTAACGGAGCCTCTCAATTTACTTTAGGAATTTCTGTTAGTTCCACTGTCTTTGTATGGGCTGATTTCGTGAAAAGTTTATGCAGTTTCCTCCAAAATACATCTCCTCCTGTCAGCGGTGTGTTTCCCATTACCGATAAAACAATAGTAAGCTCCCTAAATGACTTCCATTAGAAGGTTCTCGTCCCTTTAAATCTCCAGGGATATTTTCACCATTACTTTGCAAATTAAAAGAATGAAGTGGATGTAATGGCTTTGACAAGACAGGAGCCTTAAATAACTGAGAATTTTATAAAACGTAAGACTCTGGGAGGCCAGAAGCATTCTAATTTGTAGATCTATTGGTTTTATTCTTTTTTATCACTAAGTTTTGGAGCTTTAGCACAGTTTTATTCTGTTATTTCTGGAACTTGCTTTCATCTGTATAAACTTCTTTCCAAACTGTAGATAAGAAATGAACCTATGTGTAGCATTTTTCAGCTTATAAAATGGTTTCATAGTCATGATTCATTTTCTCCTCTAACTTCTCCTATGGTAAGTCTAAAATCTCCCCTGATTGTATAGAAGACGGATCAGAAACTCTAACATTAGGGTTAATAAGCATCAGGGAAAATATTCAAGCCCAGGCCCTGCAGAATCCAAGCAGGTGGAGGGCCTCTTACTCTCTCTCATCCAGGTTTGTTATCGAGCTCCAACTATTACTGTGCTCGGTCCAGGGGAACACAAAGATGACCCTCCCTCACATTGTTGTGCGTATCACTGGGGGTCGTGATACTTTCATGGCGGCAAGCTGAAGGTCCACCCACTTCAAGGTAAAGGTGAACAGAAGTTTACACGACTGAGTGGGAGGATAATGAGGGGCTGGTAATTAGACATGTGAACAAAAGCAAAACCCGGGTACCTCTGGTTTCCCTGGAGGTCATTGTGCCACAAAGTGTTCATTGTTGTCATCGTGCACATTGCCAAAAACTGCTACTGCCATCAGAAGAAGGAGGACAAAATCAAATAACCCAAGGCACTTTGTCCGTCTCTGTCAGCAGCAGAGCTTTATAGCACAGAGTGGCTATTATGCCCCTTCAGTTTCACCGTGCGGCGCGGCTGTATAAATGGGATGTGCTCTGCTATGAATAGCACAAAGGCGCACTCTGCAGAGGCCTCTGTAAAGCTGGGTCTGCAGAAAGCTGCCGGGGAGGCGAGGCAGACACCTTCTGTTGTCCTGGGGTCCCGCCAGCCACCGCTGGTGCTCACCTGACTCTAGCCACCTGCCTGTGAAGTACCTGGGCTGGTGGCCGGGACTGTCCCCAAGAAGGAACTAGGCAACTCAAAAAATCCAACCCAGGAAAAAGTGTTTTGGCTTCAAATAAGGTGTGTGATCGGGAATAATTCTCTAGCTCGCATTTGGGCCACTGGATTTTCCGCACCTTCCAGTTTCATTTTTGGCTGCTCTGCCTCCCCGCCCCCTCCCCCCGAAGATTAAGCAACCACAGATATTTTCTCTATACCAAAGTAGGAAGTACGGTTGGCCTTCTCCTGGCTGATGCACCATGTGTAACTGTAGGGTTTAATTTTGTCTTACATTAATCAAACAACAATAAAAGCCATAAAAACCCCACTAAGAAGCATTTTAACTTAAGATCCAATGCTAAACACCCAGGGATTTTTCCTATTGTCTTCGCCAATGCTCCGTAAAAGGAATTAGATAGCAAGAGAAAGAAAGAAAAATTGAGCCACTTCTTTTTTGCATAGGAAGGGAGAAAACATATAATAAATTAAGGGTAGTGGGAGTGAAATGAAGGCCAGAGGTAAACGAGGTTTAATTGTGTGAGCTGCTCTCTCCTGTGGTCCCCGCCAGCTGCCGCGGTGACTGCTCCCTTCCTGTTTTAAGATGAAAGCAATGATGGTAGACGCGTGCAGACACACAAAAGATCCTATTTGGACTGGCGTGTCAGCTCATCTTTATCAAGTGTTGCACAGGTATATTTTGTTGCCATGCTTCATTACCCCAGAATGGCATGCCTGAAATGTTTGTCTCTTCTATAAACCCAATAGCTTTCCCGGCCAGGCATTGTTTGACAGGCAATAGACGGGTGTTTCTCTGGCAGGCTGGGTTTGTGAAGGCTGGGCAATTAAGGGAGAGGTGGGAAGGAGGGAGAGAGGGAGTGGGGAGAGAGAAAGAGAGAGGAAGAGAGAGAAAGAGAAAGGCAGAGAGTTAAAGGAGTTAGAAGGGGGGGGGAAGGGGAGGGAGAGAAGTGGGGAGAGAGAGGAGAGAGGGGGGAGGGGGGAAGGGGGAGACAAAGAGGGAGAGGACCAGGGAGAGAAAGAGGACGGGGGAGAGAAAACGAGAGAGGAAAAGAGGCAGAGGAAGAGAGAGGAGGGAGGAAGGGAGGGCAGAGCGCAGCACTCATTTAGAAGAATAAGATGTGCACTGTGTGTTCATTTCCAGGGTCTTTAATAACCAAAGAAGCCATAAAGAGCTGGTCATGAATCTGGGTTGTGTTTTGGGAAGCATCACTCCCCCCTGTGATTGGGAAAAGTCTTACTCAGACATCCAGACATTTGATTTCAAATAGGAAGTTTTGAGAATAATTTCTGTGAAGCAAAAAGGGATGAGGTGAGTGGCAGGAAGCATCCTGCGGCAGGGACTCAGACGAGAGTCTGCAGAGCTGAAATTTGGTTTTCTTTTACACATAAGACTATTGCATCAAAATTCACCTCTTATCTTCCAGGAGCCTACTGAAAAATCAATATTTTAATCCTGCATGGTATGGATTGAGTTCTTGGGAATTAGAATTGGGTAAGGCCTATATTTTATTCGTCTCCCTTAAAGCAACAGTGACAGCGAGTTTTGCCAGTCAGGGAAGGAAGCAGAGACATTGGGTGAAGCTGACACCCTCCCAGGCCCTGCTTTCCCTCTGGGGACACTATTCCCACTGGACCCCCGAGGCTCATCCTCACAATGAGCTTACAGTTTGCACGGAAGTAACCGATGGTAGCATCAGGAGGAATTTGCTCATCTGCAGAGGGTGCTTTCTGTTCCGCCTGACCTTATGCTAACACAGTGTTTCTGGCAGAGCCGTTGTGAACCAGACCTGCACTTGTTACTTAGGAAAAAAAGGGACGAGGGCAGCGGATGGGTGGTCTCTGCATGGGGGTCACCAGAAACTGCAGAACAGACCAGATGTTTTGTTGTTGTTTTGTCTTCTGCAGGAAGGACAGGGTGTCCGCTGGTGTCTGGCAGAAATTTGGGGCAGCCCCTCCTCGGGTTTCCCAATTCCCATTCTGAAAGCAGCGAGGCCACCTGGGTGCTGGGAGTCAGAGCCCTTCTGATTTTCAGCAGGTGCTGCAACGCACGTATCTCTCTGAGTAACAACTCCATCGCAGCTGAGTCAGAAGCCCCACTCTGGCCAAATATGTGGACGCACTGTGCAGTTGCCACCAAACACAGAAATTGTTACTCAAAGTGGGATCAACCAAAACCACAAAGAAATAATTTCACATCAGCTAGGGTTAGGTCATATTTGGCTGCAGAAAGGGCTAGGAGAACATTTTCAGTGTTCAAATCTTTATGGATTTTGTAGTTGTAGGTAAGGGAGGTATACCTGGGTTACACTGTAGAAGAAACAGTTGCTGTGACATTAGTGTTAGCTATCGCCTTACCCAGCCTGGACACAGGGGCCTGCCTGCCCCATAGAGCAGCAAGTTCCCAAGTGGCCACATTTCCTGGGACACATCTGTGCTCACTCCAGCTTCTTGGTGGGTAAGACGGAGGAGGTATCATCCACGGCACACTGGCCATGCCCCTGTGGAATTTTTCCTGTGGTCTCTGAATGCGTGAGCCCGTCTCTATGGTGTCTGCATGTCGCAGGGGAGAAGCGTGGGCTCATCTCCGTCTCGGGAATGTTTGCTGACCGCCCGCTTCATGTTCCTCCTCTCTGAAGACCCCAGGTCAGCTCCTTCACGGCAGGGGCGGGGGAGTGTGGACCCCAAGGGACTTGAGCTCTGCTGTCTCTGGCTTGTGCAACCTTGGAAAGGTCACCTCATCGCTCTGCCCTCACTTTTATTGTTCATAAGGTCCCTTTAAGCTTTAATGGTCTTTGGTTACTTTTCCAACCGAAAAAGAAAGGATTTGTTATTTTCCTTTTTGAAGAATTGAAGAGGGCTGTTGTGTGTGTGTGTGTGGCACACACACACACATGTTTTAATTCCCCTATGGTGGAAGTGTAGTCTGTTTTTGTAATTTATGACCAGCTCTGGATGGTGGCCCAGGTTTAAACTCTGAGCCTACCATTACAACTTTGTGAAGAGGCCTATTAATGGCCCCTCAAAGAAATAAATGCACACATCTGGGATTGCCCAGGCTAGAAAGGGTGCATCCTCCCAAAACTCTTGACAGTGCCCCTTTTGGGAAAATAATTAAACATAATTCCATATTCTTGTTGGGCAGATGAGTTAAACGCCGTGTGCTGGAGGCAGACCCAATGAAGGGAAAAGTGCCCGTGTTTTACAGAGATAAGTGGTGGCAGACTCCAAAACTCACGAAAGAACAAGTTCTTGGTAAATTTATTTTCAAATGGTCTGTTTTTACAAGAAACAAAGTGAGACACTTATTTTTGATGTTAGAATATGTCTGTCCAGGAGAGCCGTCCATGGAGGACATCTGGGCAGGTGGATCCCCCCCTGCCCAGGACTCACAGTCCCCTCTGCCCATTGTCCAGCAGCCGGTGATCGAGGTGTGTTCTCCTCATCCACGATGTCACCCCCTTCCAGGGCTCTCTGCCTCCTGTCCCCCCAGCCTCTCTTGCTCCCCTTCTCCAGGAGACTGAGCCCTGTAAACTCTCGGAGCGGGGAGGGAGGAAATGGAAGGTCTGTTATTTCATCCTGCGAAAGAAAGCAACACCTTGGAGGTGAATGATCCATACTATTATGCGGTGTAGCTCAGGGCAGGTGGGCAGGGTGTTAATGAGGCGCCACCTCCTGCTTTCTGACAGATGACTGTCATTGCTGCCAGGCTGCCGTCCATGACTGATGGCCGGGTCACCCTGCCCTGCGGTGGGAGCGCTGTCTCCCTTCTTCTGTGGATGTCTCTAATCTGCTGACCTGAGGATGACCTGGTAGAGGCTGAGCTGAAATTAACATGTCATTTTCTCTGGTTAAATTAAAGGCGGGTGGCAGGAGCAGAAGAGAGGAGGTGCCTAGCTCTGCAGTAGACACGGCTCCTGCCACGGAGCCCCATGTCCAGGCTCCCACATGTCAGGTGGGGACTGGACACACATGTCACTGCTCACTCTGTCACGTCACGTTAGGCCGCTGCAAAAGCACCGAGTCTCTTGGCTACACCAAGGAGGGTGACCCAGTGGCTCTTTCACAGCTATGTGCCCTGGTGTGGGGGCCATGTCTGATCCACACTGGCCATTTGTCCAGCAGATTCCTGGGGGAGCCTCCCTTCCACTAGCCACCAAGACATCTTTACCACAATCTGTTCATAAAATGTTTTTACATTGTGCATTAAATTCAAAACGTAGTGAGTCACAGGCTAGCGGATTGTTTTGCTTCTGGGCTTGTCATCCTAGTCGGGAGGGGAACTGTGAGGGTATCTGACTTCACAGCTAGTTGATAACCTCTCAGCAGCACAGCTGAGAGGAACCACATTCTTCCAAGCACGTGCCGTGAGCTTCCTTTGGAAGATGAGCTTGAAGTTCTCCCGCCTGGTCATGCTCTTTCCCTAACTTGGGCATGACGGTGTCTGGCGTTCTTTTCTGATCCACAGCCTTTCTGAGCCATGCGTTTAACTCAGTAATAATCAGCTGATTTATGAGCTTTGAAGGAAATAAGGACCTTGTGATTTCCTTAATTCTTTAGGCTTCCCAGAACTTTGTGCATTGTCTTGCTATAGTCTCGACTTGGGACTCTATCTACACATGCTGAGCTGTTCTCCGGCTTTTATGCTGTTCCGTCTCCAGAGTAACAAGGAGTGTGAGGCTGGGTCTTAGCACGAAAGGTGGCAGAGAGCCATCAGAAGCGCCTCACGGGCTCTATGGGGTTGGGCAGAATGCAGGACAAACACTCCAAAGAGATTAAGTGATGCTACCGTATTGTGAATAGGACTTATTTCTCTCCATATGTGAAAGATGATATTAAGGGCAAATTATAGGGGACTTGCCATAGTGATCTGACATCCATGATCTCTTTCTTTAAACAGGTGTGTGGGTGGAGAGCTGTACACTACATGGTAAATTCGAGGGCTGTGCGATCCCTCACATTCATCCCTTTGGAGATGAGGATGACTCAAAATGAGCTTCGTGAAGGTCAAGTCGTTTAACTCTGATCTGTGATTGGCTCTTTAGAGCTAGCCTTGTAGGTATTTTGTACTTTCTAAGACAATCCTGAGTCACAGTAATTTAAACATTTTCCAGTAAAGCGGTTCACTAACAGTATAATGAAATAATGAATATTTATATAAATTAGTTCATAAATCAGAAAAAGTCTGTTGTTACACTTAGTGTTCCAAACTTTGTTTCAGAAATGGTCATGATCATTCCGTGACAAATTAACCAAGTGTATTATGATCCTTGGTGAAGTTGTCAAGACTCTATTTTATTTTATTTTTTTTAACTTTATTCAAATTAATATGAGGGTACAATTTTTAGGTTACATTGTTCTCACTTTCAGGGTAAAGTTCCATTTATAGAAGAGCCCCTCACCCAGGGGGCGTGTTATACACCTTCACAGTGAAGGTCTGTTTTATGTCTGAGCATTGTTCCCTATGAGATCAAAGGTGGTTCTCTATTGCCCTAATTTCAGGAAGACATATATGGAGTATCCGCTGTGTGCTGGCCAAAGCTTATCTCCACCTACACTTAGGTATATGAAAAGCATGCCTGATCAAAGTCATAACAGGAGTGTAGGGTGCCGTGGGTGTGTGGACTGTGTGTGGCAGGAAACCGCCCCAGCTGGGAAGCGCGCAGCTGTGGGCCCTGAGCACACCCCCTCGCTGCCTGGTCCGAGGGCGACTCCTCTACATACTTAGGTGGCCACCTTGATAACGTGCACACACTCTGTCCACGTTCTCCAGCTCTGCTGCTGTTCAGAACGGGTCATTCTGCCACACATTTAAAAATGATGACAAATAACTTAAAATTAATGATCAACTGTGGGGTATTTTCCTCCTTCTAGATTAGAAATACAATCTAAGGTATGAAAATTCAGATTGGTGGTGAATGTCGGGAATGATAGTGATACTCACCGAGCACAGCATCTCTTTGCGTTTGGACTGGGAGCTGCCTTTTTTTCATTTCGAGGACAAGCCACTTAATCACATTTGAGTTAAAGGCACCTCCTGGCGAGGGGAGGCCATGCTCAGGAACAATGCAAGTGCCGGCTATCTTTCCTCACGGGCGGCCTTGTTTGTTCACACTGATCCTTGACGCCCAGGCTCAGAGGAGAAACCTCAAGATAGGAGAGAATGAGTCTGTCAGATTCATTTTTCTTCTCTTTCTTGAGGGTGAATTTATTTTTCATGTTTTGAAAGGAGTGTGTGACCACGTCGTCACAAAATCCTTTTTCCCCCGGAATCCTATTTCCATTTCACTTCTAACAAAGCACGCGTTTGAGTCTCGGTATCTCATTGGTCCATCTCTCTCCGTCCCAACCACCCCTTTGCATTTCAGACATTTATGCCAAAGACAGAAATGGTGTGAATGCGGCTCATAATGATGGTGGGTTACAGCGTGCGGGCTCGTGGCCAGCAAGCTGGCCAAGTTACCCGAGCCTGCTGTGCTGCTGACTTGGGTCTGAATTGCGGAGAACATGAATTTTGGACTCTTTTCTGCTGCTGGGACAATGAATAAGCTTTGTTAGTAGACTAGAAACATTGTAGGAAATGGTGATTTTGTAGAATCAAAAACACAGCGAAATGTGGTCTGGCTAGACTCTGGCTGACACCGAGGAACCCAGAGGCACTAAGGAATACAGGAGGGGTGAGGAAGGAGGAGGCCTGTCCACGCGCCGGCCCTGACCCCAGGCTCCGGGGTGCACGCCTGAGCCTCTGAAGCCGGTGGTGCTGTCCAGCCTTTCAGCCCAACTGCTGGTGACACCTGGTCACTTCGTCTTTTATCCCCCTGGATAACAATCTTTTTATTACTTACCCTGTAACTTTAAAATCATGTACTCTGTTAAAGATCACTACTTTCCCTAGATCAGCTCTCTCAAGAAATAACTGGTCACACAGAGGCTATTGTCACGCCTGGAAGTGTGTGCTGTCCACACAGCTGCCGATCCTTCCAGCCTTCGAGTCCACGTCCGCTCCCACGTCCCGTCTTCCTGCAGTAGTCCTCCTCATCGGCTGGGCCCCTTCTCCCCAGCTTGCTGGGAGGCTTTGCCCACGCAGCGCCCCCTGCACTTGCCCTGCATTTCCAAGTCCTCCCTCGAGGCTCATCGAGCTCAGCCTGTGCGTCTGTGCATCTTCTTGGCCCTATCCCATCCCAGGACACTCTTGGTCAGCTCTGAGTCCTTTCACATCCCAGGACCCCCTTGGTCAACTCTGAGTCCTTTCCTGTCCAGGACACCCTTGGTCAGCTCCGAGTCCTTTCCCATCCAGGACACTCTTGGTCAGCTCCGAGTCCTTTCCTATCCAGGATCCCCTTGGTCAGCTCCGAGTCCTTTCCCATCCAGGACACTCTTGGTCAGCTTGGAATCCTTTCCTGTCCAGGACCCCCTTGGTCAGCTCCGAGTCCTTTCCTGTCCAGGACCCCCTTGGTCAGCTCTGAGTCATTTCCCGTCCAGGACCCCCTTGGTCAGCTCCGAGTCCTTTCCCATCCAGGACACTCTTGGTCAGCTCCGAGTCCTTTCCTATCCAGGATCCCCTTGGTCAGCTCCGAGTCCTTTCCCATCCAGGACACTCTTGGTCAGCTTGGAATCCTTTCCTGT
>CAUYRH010099972.1:0-50815 GCA_963574655.1 Perodicticus potto | reverse complement strand
GGTCTCAGGTCACCCACATGGCTATTGTCAAGATTAAAATCACCAGGCTCGGCGCCTGTGGCTCAATGGGCTAAGGCGCCAGCCACGTACACCTGAGCTCGCGGGTTCGAATCCAGCCCGGACCCGCCAAATATCAATGACGGCTGAAACCAAAAAAAAAAAAATGGCCGGGCGTTGTGGCGGGCGCCTGTAGTCCCAGCTACTTGGGGGGCAGAGGCAGGAGACTCGCTTGAGCCCAGGAATTGGAGGTTGCTGTGAGCTGTGATGCCACAGCACTCTACCCAGGGTGACAGCTTGAGGCTCTGTCTCAAAAAAAAAAAAAAAGATTAAAATCACCAGAATGAAACTTCTCAAACCATGGACGTCCTGTGTGTTCACTAACCACTTCCTTCCCAAACACTTTGTTGATATTTCCAACTGCCTGCTGTGCATTACTTCCCCAATGGAACTCATATTCAAAAATAACACAGATTTTTGACTTATCCATGGCTTCATAAAATTGCTCTAAAATTTTTTGAAATATAATCACAAGCCAAAACGTGTTTGAAAGGAGGATGATGTACCTTTACAATAAGAATCAGCAAACAAACAAACAAAAAAGAATTGTCAAAGTGAAATGTCAGAGATGTTAACAGTCAAACTTAATAATTAAGAAAATTAGACATTTCATACTTAATAACCTAATATATTTAATACCTATTTTCCTGCTCCCCTTCTTCCTCAGTAACCCCAAAACTGATACTTTGAGGGTGTATAATGTGCCAAGCAAAAAGCCTGTATTTCACAGCCTCTTCTTCCCATGGATAAGGTGAATTAAGCTCCCGTAAGGAAAGGTAAACTGTTATGTGTGGGGCTAATGGGAACGTTCCATGGACTGTCTTGTATGGCCAGTGCACTCTTTTTGCTGCTTCTCTGTTGTCCTAGCTACTGCTTGGAATATAGACGCAATGGCCAAAGTTCCAGCAGCTTTGTTGGATCATGAGGTAATCATGAAGATGGAAGCTGAGCTCTAAGTAGAGCACAATGAAAGGAGGAGACTGAATTCATAATATCCCTAAGAATCCTGGAGCCATGATAACAGCTGTGGACTGCTCTTACCACCCCTTTTTGAGATAGGGTCTTGCTCTGTTTCCTGGGTTAGAGTGCAGTAGTATCAATCATAGCTCACCACAGCCTCCAACTCCTAAGCTTAAGAAATCCTCTTGCTTTAGCCTCCCAAGTAGCTTGGGTTACAGGTGTACACCACAGTGTCCAGCTAATTTCTCTCTCTCTCTCTTTTTTTTTTTTTTTGTATAGAGATGGGCTCTCACTCTTGCTCAGGCTGGTCTCAAACTTTTGGCCTTAAGTGATCTTCCCACCTTAGCCTCCCAGAGTGCTAGGATTTCAGGCATGAGCCACTGTGCCTGGCCACACTTCTTTAATATTGATTAGGCCAAAGTTGCTTGGAGGTTTTCCATAGCATGCAGCTGAACCTAACCCAGCTGATACCCCAGCTTTGTGTTGGTTTCACAGCATGTCCTCAGCACTATCTGGAAGGTGCAGTGATTTGCACATGGTAGGTGCTTGGTAAGTGTGTGGCAAATTAATACTCCATGGCACAGCAGTTAAGAATTTAAAGGCTTCAGCTGCTCTGACCCCTGCCTTTCTGCCTCAGACTGAATTACTGAATTACTGATAGCGACCTTTTATTTTTTTACTATCCCAAATCCCAGGAAGGTATTTCCCACTTCTCTGTGCAGAGTTTTAGGACTATGAGCTCAAATATTTTGACGAGGCAGTGAGCAGTAGGCATTTGAGCTTCCAACTGCATGCACATAGCTTTCAAGTGAAAATCTAAGGGGTGGGTGCTTCTCTGAATCTCCTCGAGAAATTGGAGTGGTGGTTCGAATGATGTCAGAAAAGGCCACCATCGAATCCTTTGCTATCATTTGGAGGCCATACTTTCCATGGTGCCTGCCAGGAACCTGGTGCCAGGGAAGGCTTTCAAAACTGATTATTAAGGAGCCTTGATTGCCAGCTCTTGATGAAGGGGTCTGTCTTCTCAGTGGCAACCTCTGAGGTGGTCTTGGCCAGCCCAGCAACCCCTGACTCATGCTGAGCTTTGTCAGCCAGGCTGAAACGCCCCTTTTTTGGGGCCCAGGACTTCATACTGGTTTCCTGGAAGCATTTAGGGCAAGACTCTGCTGCTAAAAAAATGATACTGTTTTTGCAAGTACAGAAGTGTGTTTAAAATGCTTTCTCTCTCAACAGTGAAGCTTCTGGCAGAGAAACCATGGGGTTAACCTCCCCATTCCCAACCCAAAAAGCAGAAGACAAAACCTGGGAGGTGAATTAACTCTTCACTATTACCAAGGAGTTTATTTTAAAACAGGTTTCATTGACTGCAGGGATTTGGATGGCCCACCCCATAGTGTACCCTCTCAGAGCAATGGGCAGAGGCCAACCCACCGCCCTTTGTGGGGAAAAGTGAATTCCAAGGCAAACCTCAGCGGCTCAGGAGTGTTTGCTTCTGCTGGAAATAATTAGAGAAATACGCAATCCTTGAAAGGCAACATCTGGCTGGCTGGAGGCAGGTTTGCAAATACTCAGTCGGAATAGACAGAGGTGACGTTTTGTAGAAGGAAAGAGCTATCCCAAGGGAATGGCCGGTGAGGTTTCGTGGCTCTGTTCAGAGAGGCACCTCTACCCCATCCTCAAAGCTGGGGGTGGGTCCTGCCTTTCTAGATTACAGACATACTCTTCTCGCCCCCTCCGAGTCTTCTATGGGTGGTGCCCAGAGCTGAGATGGAGCCCTTCTTCTAGGGCTTGGTGTTGGCCTGACTTCCCATCTGCTTCCAGAGCAATTGGAGGTGTTGATTTAGACTGTCAGAAATGTCTTTTCCCCCTCAGCCCTTTCTCAAGGCAGCCTACTGTGTGCTTGTCCTTACTAACCATGCCCAGAAGTGCAGGGAGCTGGAGCCTGCAGCGGAAAGTGGCTTATGCTCCCTTCTCCCTGCTGAGCCTGGAAGGGTTCGGTTTTGGACCTCCTGGAACATGAGGGTAAATCATCATTTCTCCCCCTCTTCAATTTTGCATCTACTCACTGGTGAGAAAAGCTGAACAGCATCTTTGTGGATTTATGAATGTTGAAGATTTTTTTTTTCGTTCTTTATAGCCTGTAAGATATTTCCAAGTGAAGAATGCAGTTCTAATAAATCTGATGAACCTATCATGGATTTTCTGAAACTGAGTTTCTATAAAAAGCTATGGTAATGGCATTTTAGAGGAACTTGCTGAAAAATATGGGCCTTCATAGTGAACGTTTTTGCAAAGGGTGCATTTTCGTGTAAAAATGCTTTTAGTAGCTGTTTTGTTCGGTTATTCCGCAGCTACTTGGCTGTGTTTTTACAGAGCCCCTTAAAGGCCTAGGTTTGACTTCTCTTTGGTCACTTTAGCTTTTAAGCACCCTAGGAAGGCTTAGAGAACACCAAATTTTATCCAAGTAAAGAGGTCATGGGCTAAATCCCTGGAGAAACTCTGCAGGGGCAGCCGGCATCTGAGTAGTTATTAGCATAACATGGATAAAACCCTGTTAGTCCCATCCAGAGGGGACTCGGAAGCGAGTTTATCTGGAATTTCGGGGTTAGAAGGGCTGGGAATACTTCGACCCACAAGACCCTGAAGCGCCGCCTCTACTACTTGCTAGCTAAGTGATCTTGGGCAAGAAATCCCTTGGCTTTCCAGAACCTTGGTTTCCTTGTCTGTAAAATGGAGATGCTAATTATTGTACTGCCTACCGTGCTGTCTTTTATGTGAATCAATAAAGTCACATTTGTACTGGCACTTTTCTTTTTCTTTTCCTTTCTCTTTTTAAAATATGGGATGCTTCCCAATTTGTATTATTTTAATTTTTTATTAAATCATAACTGTATACATTTATGGGGCACAATGTGATGATTTGATTTACCATATGGAAAGCTTAAATCAAATTGATTAACATAACTATCACCTCACTTACTTTTTGCGGTAAGACATTTATACTTTACTCTTAGTTATTTTGAAGTGTACCCTTGCATTTTGCACGTTAGGCAAGATCCCACCAAATGTCCTCACTCCTCTCACTAATCGCCCTCCCCCCTCCCCTCCTTTCTCCCTCTTTCCTCCCTGTTGCCAGACTATATTTGTGTTTTATCATCAGTATGAGTGTGTGGGTGTTTATATGTTGGTTTGATAATAGTATTGAGTACATTAGATGCTCCCCGCCCCCATTCTTGAGATACCTTACTAAGAAGGATATGTTCCAACTTTATCCATGTAAACATAAAAGATGTAAAGTCGGCGGCACCTGTGGCTCAGTGAGTAGGGCGCCAGCCCCATATACCGAGGGTGGCGGGTGGCGGGTTCGAACCCGGCCCTGGCCAAACTGCAACAAAAAAATAGCCGGGCTTTGTGGCGGGTGCCTGCAGTCCCAGCTACTTAGGAGGCTGAGGCAAAAGAATCTCCTAAGCCCAAGAGACGGAGGTTGTTGTGAGCTGTGACACCACGGCATTTTACCGAGGGTGACTAAGTAAGACTCTGTCTCTAAAAAAAAAAACATGTAACGTCTCCATCTTTTTAATGGCTGAAGAGTATACCAATTATGAATTGGGCTGCGATAAACATTCTGGTGCAAATGTCTTTGTGATCAATGATTTTTGTTCTTCTGGGCAAATACCTAGTAATGGAATTGTGGGATGAAACAGTAGATTAACTTTTAGTTCCTTGAATATTCTCCATACTTCTTTCCAAAAAGGCTGTATTAGTTTGCGATCCCACCAGCCGTGTAGAAGTATTCCCTTCTCTTCACATCCACGCCAGCATCCATGCCGGCATCTGCAGTTTTGGGACTTTGTGATGTGGGCTATTCTTACTGGGGGTAGGTGGTATCTCAAAGTGGTTTTCATTTGCATTTGTCTGATGATTAAAGATGATGAGCATTTGTTCTGTGTTTGTTGGCCATTCGTCTGTCATCTTTGGAGAAGTTTCTGTTCAAGTCTCTTGCCCACAAAGAAATGGAGTTCTTTGTTCTTTTCTTACTGATTAATTTGAGTTCTCTATGTCATCCTTGTGCAGGGGCCTCGTGCTAATTTCTGCATTGTTCCAGTTTTTGCATCCGTGCTGAGGAAGTGAGCCCTTGTGACGCTTTCTGAATGGTAAAGGCTGTCCACGTTAGGCAAGGAGATGACGGCTCCTTTTCTCATTTCACCCAGTCCATCGCCCTGTTGTTGATAGTGACATCAATGTTGTTGCTCCTCTCCGGGATGGGCTGCTTTCTGTCTCACACTCTGGCCTCCCTCTGACACTGACGTGGCCTCTGGGTCATTCCTCTGTGCTGTTCCTGATTTGGGAGCTTTTCCTTTTTGCTTTTTCCGCCCTCAGGATTTTCTCTTTCCAAATCTTTCTGCTCTGACACAGTCTAGGTTTCCTAATTTCTTTCTTTGCTTTGTCCTTTGCAGTGTCAGCGTGTCCCTGCTGTACAAGGGTATGTGGTGAGCTCAGTGAACGGGGAGCGCTGAGGGGCTGGGGCCTCCCGAGAAGGCCTTTCATTATTAGGACTCTTTCTGTGGCCTTCCCTGTTCCTCTCCCTCAGCCCAGACGCTCAGCCTTTCCCCAGGGCTCTCAGAAGACATAAAAGCTCTTAGAAGGTGACCTGTTTTTAACCCCCACCGGGTTACAAGATTTAATACAAAGGCTTTTTATTTATTCATTTACTGCAGATATTTACCAGGTGCCTACTGTGTGCCAGGCCTTACTTTAACCCTAGGGCTTGGGCAGTAAACAAAGCAAGGGCCCCCCTGATGGCAGCTTATGTTCTAGGAGGGGGAGACCTGGTGGAGGAGAAGCGATAAACACACAGACAGGTGAAGGCATATCTGTGGGTGGTGGGAGCTAAGAAGAACAAAATGGCAAGATGAGGCAGGTTATGAGGAGGGGCTGAACATTCCCCCTATCAGCAGGGCCTCATGTGTGAGGTGGTCAGGGAGTTTCTCTGATAAGCAACAGGAGGTTGGGATCTGAAGGAGCAGCTGGAACTGGCAACCTGGGAGAACCTGGGAGGGTTCACTGAAGACCCCATGACATTAGGTAGAAGGGCAGGAGGGGGCTTGGTGTGTTCTGGAACAGCTGAGAGTCCAAAGTAGCTGAAGGAGGAAGGGAGGGGTAGTGTGCTAAGAGGATGGACAGGGATGGGGCCGAGCCTGCTGGACTTTACAGCCATCTTTGAGTTTTATCCTAATGACAGTTAAGCTGAGAAGAGTGGAACTGGGCACGGGCCTCGAGCCTAGTGGAGTAGCCCAGGACTTTCTGTGGCCCTTGTTCTGCAGTTATGCAAGTGGCCGCGTGGCATAGAGATGAGGAAGAATGGGGTTAATGGAGTCAGCTGGGCCCTGAAGGTGGGAACTGAAAACTTAGAAACCAGGTATCTTAGGAAAGCAGAGGCTCCTCATTTCGAAACTGTGTTTAAAGGCTCGGCGCCTGTGGCTCATCTGGCTAAGGCGTCAGCCATGTACACCTGAGCTGGTGGGTTCGAATCCAGCCCGGGCCTACCAAACAACAATGACGGCTGCAACCAAAAAATGGCCGGGCATTGTGGTGGGCGCCTGTAGTCCCAGCTCCTTGGGAGGCGGAGGCAGGAGACTCGCTTGAGCCCAGGAATTGGAGGTTGCTGTGAGCTGTAATGCCACAGCACTCTATCCAGGGTGACAGCTTGAGGCTCTGTCTCAAAAAAACAAACAAACAAAAAAAAAAACTGTGTTTAAAAATGTCAAACACTGGAGGGCATGGTAATCAAACTCATATGAAAGAGCTGTGCAAATCCAAAAAATTATTGGTGTGTATACTGACTGAATAATCGCCTGAGTGATCTGAATATGTTCTATAATAAAATAATTTTTCTTGCATTTGTTTATTTATCAAAATATTGAGTACTTGCCAAATAGTGGTGCTTACTATACGAGTGATACTAACTTAAATTAAGGACTATCATTCTATTCCTGGTCTGTTCACAGGCCATTGGAAGGTTGGGCCATCTGTCCCTTTGACGTGAGTTTTTCTTCTATCTGCTGGGGATAGAATTGGTGGCTGCCAGGTTATCTGATTGTTACAGGCAGAAGTCCATTCACTTGCCCCTGCTTTTGGGAGGTGGGCTTCCTGAGTGACTTTCCATAAGCATAAAGAGTTTCAAGATATCCCTTTAAGGTGATGATTTTTAACCAGTGTGCCTTGAGAGGATCTTAGGTGTGCTGCAAACATTTTTAAAGGTCATTAATTAAATTATTTTTGAAAGCAGTTCAAAGCATGCTAAATACATTCCTTTTTTTTTGAATCGACATTATTTAAGTGTGCCAGGGAAGTTCAAGTGTACTGTGAGATAAAAAAAGGTTGAAAAACACTGCTTTAAGGCTATGAGAACTACATTTTAGCATTTATAGGTCTTGCCTGACTTACTATAACTAATAGCAACCTGATGTTTGGACCTTTTCTCCCCTTTGTTTCTAGCAAATATAATGGGAAAATAAACAAACAAAAAAAGACTTCTCATCTGTGTTGTTTTCTGAGTTGCTTCTATTCCTAAAAGTGTTTAAAGGTATAATTGTAAAAAATAGGCCTCATATGAATAAGATTATTTTTTTTTAGCTTTTTTGCTGCTGAAAACAAAGTGCCCTCTCTTGATGACGTTTACATTTTGAAGTCCAAAAAAGAGGTTTGACAGTTCATTCCATGTCTGAAAGCGTTAAACATATTTTCATTGAGTTTGATATCTTCAAAGCACGTGGAGATAAGAGAGTGGAGTGGAGGTTAGGAGTTCGTGACCTGCCTCAGTACCACGTCCTGCTGAAATCTTACAGCAAGTGGGAGGCTCATGGAGCAAATCCCAGGAAGTCATTTCCCCCAAGCAGCTGAGGGCAGAACACTCCCTGTTATGTTTATTTTGGAAAAGGGGAAGCAGACTTAGGTTTCTCTGGGACTCCAGACATCAAAGATGATGGAACACGCACATTCATGAACTGAAACCAGTTCCTTTGACAGAGACCCTTGTCCTAAATGCCTCACTCAGAGATGAATCTCTTTTCTCAGATGTGCCTGCCCAGTGGTTCCCTGTGGAATCAGAGAATTGGTTATTCAAGAAGTGATTTGTGGGTGGCATCTGTGGCTCAAAGGAGTAGGGTGCTAGACCCATGTACCGGAGGTGATGGGTTCAAACCCGGCCCCGGCCAAAAACTGCAAAAAAAAAAAAAAAAAAAAAAAAGAAGTGCCTTGCAAGCCCCAAAGCAAAATTTGGACAGTTTTCCCAGGGCTAACCCTCTGGATATTAGTGCACTTTTCTATCTATCAGCATAGAAATTGCCAGAGACCTCCTTAGACCCCTTAAAATTGCCCTTTGATGCCTACCCGGGTCACATGCATGTCCACTGAGGCCCACATTGCAGAGATTAAGCCAGGGCTCTGCCCTCCTGGAGCTGTACTGGGGAGGTTGATAAGGAAAAGAACAATCTCAGCATGTGGCTGGGCAGAGGCCAGCACTAGGTCTGTGTGTATGTGGCAGAAAGGGGAACAAAAGGCACAAAATCTAGTCACATGGGGTGTCAGGGATGGAAAGGCCTGAGGACAGTGGGATTGATTAGGCAAGCTCCTGGGAGTTAGGGGCACGGCGTGCTCAGAGACCACAGCAGGTGCAGGGGCTGTGCAGGGAGTCCCACATGGCTGTAGACTATCAAGGTCAGGTCTTAAGTACCACATGGAGGAGCTTGTGTTAATTC
Organism: Perodicticus potto; assembly: GCA_963574655.1. NCBI lineage: Eukaryota > Metazoa > Chordata > Mammalia > Primates > Lorisidae > Perodicticus > Perodicticus potto. Next base: position 42,038 of record CAUYRH010099972.1, on the reverse strand, counting down.
CTGAGAGCAAAGGAAGGAACCACTGAATAATTTCTAATCTGAAGTACAAATGTAGCAGACATGTTGGAGAGGATCCTGTCAGTCATGGGGAGAATAGGTTGAGGAAAGCAAGCCTGGAGGTTGAGGATGACTTCGAGGCCGCTGTGCCAATCCAGGTGAGATACGCAGCGCATTGCTCAAATGAGGGTGCAGGTATGGGATGGAGAGTGGCGAGAGGTTCAGGGTGCAGGGTCACCAAGGAGCAGTTGCTGACTGGCGTGATATGTGAGAGAGACGGAGACCCTGGGGTGCCGGTTGCTGAGCAGGGGTGGGGTGGACGCTGCAGCCACCTGCCATGGAAAGCCATGAGTTCCTAGGAAGAGCCACCGAGGCCTGGCTCTCTTAGGGCTTTTAGACAGTTGGAAGCAAAAGCAGGTATGGCTCTAACCAAGGTGTTCTTTTTTTCTTACAAGAAAAATGTAGAGAAATAAGCCCAATAAAACTTCTGTCTGGGCTGGACATGCTGGCTCATGCCTGTAATCGTAGCACTCTGGGAGGCTGAGGTGGGAGGATCACTTGAGCTCAGGAGTTTGAGACCCTGTCTCTACCAAAAATAGAAAAATTAGCCAGGTGTAGTGGTGGGTGCCTGTGGTCCCAGCTACTCAGTAGGCTGAGGCAGGAGGATCCCTTGAACCCAGGAGTGCGAGGTTGCTCTGGGCTAGGCTGAGGCCATGGTACCCTGACCCAGATGATAGACAAAGACACCAACGACAAAACTTGTCCTTGGTTCGGAAAACCAAACTAGAAGAGAATTACGAACAGAAAGTTCCCTTCAAATTATCTTTACTGTGTGATGCTTTGTGTTAAGTCCTTGTCCTTTCTGAGCTTGATAGGTGGCAATGATCCTTTCCGTTTTGGAAGTTTTTTATGTTTTTTTTTTTAAGAGACAGATTCTCACTACGTTGGCCTCGGTAAAGTGCTGTGGCGTCAGACCTCACAGCAACCTCAAACTCTTGGGCTTAAGCGATTCTCTTGTCTCAGCCTCCCAAATAGCTGGGACTATAGGCCCCTGCCACAATGCTTGGCTATTTTTTTGGTTGTTGTTGTTGCAGTTGTCATTGTTGTTTAGTTGGCGCAGGCAGGGTTCGAACCCACCACCCTTTGTGCACGTGCCTGGCTCTGTAACCACTATGTTATGGGTGTCAGCCTCCATTTTGGAAGATAAAGGCACAAACCATCAGTCCAGAAGGTATTTTAGCCAGGATGTTTCCGGGTTCTGGCCAGTGAGAACTCACCACTTTGAGTAAGGGGCAGGATTCTTTGCTTGCATGGTGGGGACTGTGCTTGGGAGGGGGCCTAACCTAGTAGAGCGGTCGGGCAAGGACTGCGCTGTGGGACAGACTCCACCGTGATCCCAGCTCTGTCTGTGTGTGAGCTTTGTAACCTCATCCAAACTATGTAAAACTCCTGGTCCTTCAGTTTTCTCATTTTACAAGGTTGTTAGGAAGATTAAATGTGAATCTAGGCAAAGGGTGCAAAACAGTACCTGGCCCAGGATGGTTACTCAGTAAGTTGTAGCCCCTTTCCCTCAGTGTGGAGGATGGCTTATAATGGCTCAGACGGATGACTTTCTTGTCCCTGGCTTTCTGCTTATGCCCTAGGTGAGGCTTGATCCCTGGGGCAGATCGTCACCTTTTCTCCCCTCCTTCACTCCACGCTGCTGGTGACTTTGGTAGAAGGAGAGGCACATGTAAATATGTGTTGTTTGTGTTTTAATCCGAGAGTCTGAAAATAAACTGTACTGGCTTAGAGAACATAATTATTATGGTACCACAAAGACTGTGTTGTTAGAAAACCCAGCTTTTGAAGGATCTTACTAATAGCGTCACTAGCAGTGTCACAGGAGGGGCTCCATCTGCAGGTACAGAGACTCTTCTGACACAAGCCAGTTTCTGAGTGTTCCTTTTTAGAATATGAACTTATTTTCTTTGGAATCAAGAGTCCCACATCATCAAAGCTGTCTGGAGGCTGCCTGTTCTTCAGCCTTCTCTCTGTGTGCTCTCTGGAGACCCAGAACTTGATCTGGTTGTCCTTGTCCTCAGGGAACTTGGGAGTTTAGCTCTTCTGACATTTCTGCTGTGTGGTGTTCAGATCCTGCTGGTTTTCTTCTCTTTTTTGATGTGGATGATTTCATTGGTCTTTGGCTTGACTTCTGTATGGAGTATTTATTTTTTGAGACAAGAGTCTCACCCTATAGCCCTGTGTAGAGTGCTGTGACGTCATAGCTCACAGCAGCCTCAAACTCTTGGGTTTGAGTGATCCTCTTGACTCAGCCTCTTGAGTAGCTGGGACTACAGGTGCCTGCCACAATGCCTGGCTAGTTTTTCTATTTTTAGTAGATATGGGGTCTTGCTCTTTTGCAGGCTGGTCTCAAACTGGGGAGCTCAAGCAATCCACCCGCATCAGCCTCCCAGAGTGCTAGGATTACAGGCGTGAGCCCCTGCACCCAGCTGTATGGAGTTTTAAAATGTCTTTCCATATATAACTGAGCAACCCTGTTTTCCACCCCTTCCCTGGTACCAAAAGGTTATATATTTTAACCCGAGGGCATCAAATACTCCTCGGAAAATTCCACCAGGATTCCTATCTTCTGTGTTGTCTGTCGATTGCCCAGCTAGTTAGTGTTCAGAGCCCCACTAGTGCTCATAGCCCTTTTTTGTGACATTCCCAGGTTTCCTTTGGGACAGGCTTGGGTTTTTCTTCCTTTCTCTCTGCCAGGACGGTAACCAGCGGATTTTACTTTTGAGAGTTTGTATTAGGATAAGATAGATGTTGGTGATGTGCCTGAAAGGATTGTTGAGATTCTCATTTATTTCTGAGCCAGGCTGGAGTTTCCTAGCTGCAGATAGGAGCAGCTTCACCCAGAGACTTATTCTTTTTTTTTTTTGTAGAGACAGAGTCTCACTTTATTGCCCTCAGTAGAGTGCTCTGGTGTCACAGCTCACAGCAATCTTCAATTCCTGGGCTTAGGTGATTCTCTTGCCTCACCCTCCTGAGTAGTTGAGACTAAAGGCACCCGCCACAATGTCCAACTATTTTCTTGTTGCAGTTTGGCCGGGGCCAGGTTTGAACCCGCCACCCTCGGTATATGAGGCAGGCGCCCTACCCACCGAGCCCCAGGCGCCGCCCGAGACTTATTCTTAAATCAATTTTCTGTACAGATAAAACACTCAGGATTAGATCTGGAGAAAACTTGTTGTTCTTCAGTATGTGTCCCTTCCCTCTCCCCTGCTCCCCTTAGGAGACAAGGCCTTTCTGTGTCACCCAGGCTGAAGTGCCGTGGTGCCATCAGACCTCCCTGCAGCCTGGAACTCCTGAGGTCAAGCAATCCTCCAACCTTAGACTCCCTAGTAGCTGGCACTACAAGTATGCACCACCGTGCCCAGCTAATTAATTTTTTTTTTTTTTTTTTTTTTTATAGATAGGGTCTTACTATGTTTGAACTCCGGGTGTTTTTTTTGTTGTTGTTTTTTTTTTTTTTTTTTTTTTTTAGACAGAGCCTCAAGCTGTCACCCTGGACAGAGTGCCGTGTCATCACAGCTCACAGCAACCTCCAACTCCTGGCTCAAGCGAGTCTCCTGCCTCAGCCTCCCACGTAGCTGGGACTACAGGCACCTGCCACAATGCCCGGCCACTTTTTGTTTGCAGCCACCATTGTTGTTTGGTGGGTCCGGGCTGGATTTGAACCCACCAGCTCAGGTGTACGTGGCTGGCACCTTAGCCCGTTGAGCCACAGGCACCGAGCCTGAAAGTCTTAAGTGATCCCCTCATCTTGGGCTCCCACAGTGCAGGGATTATAGGTGTGGACCACCGTGCCCAGCCACACTTCCTTCTTAACTACTGCTCCTCGCTCTGCTCACCTCTGTGCCTCATGTTAACATCTTTGGTGTGATTATCTTGACTTAGAGAACATAATTATTATGGTACCACAAAGACCGTGTTTTTAGAAAAACCCAACTTTTGAAGGATCTTACTAAAATTCATCAAATGTATACCAGTTTGAATGGTGATATTGGCGTTGTTTACTCCATATCAAACTATCTCCTATCTCTGTCACAGGAGGGGCTCCCCTGCAGGTACAGAGACTTGACATTCTCCGTTTATGTAAACGGATGACTGTTACTGAGTAAATATGAGAGGGTGTTATGATGCTCAGACTGAGAAGGAACCTGTCTTTATAGAGGGGCCAACACTAGATTGCCTTTTCACGTGTGCCTGTGACCAGGCAGCCAAGCCCCGTCCTCACTGATGGGGAACTCACGGTCTCCCAAAACAGCCTGTTTTATCTTTAGACATCTCCGTTAGAAAGCTAGGAAGCTCCCCCCGCCCTGCTTCAATTGAATTGGAATTTGTGTCCCTGGCATATCTATTCATGGCTCCCTGTTGTAACCTTTGGAGTCACACAGACTGAGCTTAATCTCCTTTGCACATGACAGCCCTTCTGGTATTTCTGTGTGATGAGAGTCTATGGTGTCCCCAGTCCTGCTCCTCTCTGGACCCACTGCCTTCTCCGCATCTTAGTCCTGAAACCGTCCCGGCCACTCTTGCTTCTTTTTTATCAATCAGTTTTATCAGTCAAGTTTATTGAGAGGATAAACATAGCTAAGTGGAATTCTTCCCACATCCTTCTTGAGTCATAAAAACAGAATAAACTTTTTGGGTCTCTCTTGACCTTGATGACTGTAACACGGGTGTACATTTTTGTCTCACAGTTTGGTGTCTGAGTCTGTGCGTGTTCTTCTGAGGCTTTGTACTTGGGTGAAAAGATGCACTTCTGAAGTAGTTGGGGGGAGTTGTTCTTGTTTCAAGGTGTGAAACCTTGTGGCTTACTGCCTTGTCCTGGTGATTCATCAGTCACTTCCAGAGATCATAGTGGTCTTTGGCAACCATCTCACCATGAACTTGGCAGCTGTGATCTGTAATGCCTTTTTAAAACCAAGGGTTCTCCCCTGCCCCAAACTAAGTTTGCTTCCACGTCTCAACCATCCTGCATTCAAATAGTGGGTTTCTTAGGCCTAGGGTTAGGGCCTTCAAGTCTCCCTATTGAACTTCATTTTGTTAGACTTGACCCATGTTTCTGGTCTGCTGATCTGTTTGGCTCCTAAAGGTTCACATAATGCTTGTCTGTTTCCTGCCTTTCAGTGGTTAAGGGCCCAGGCTTTGGGGTGAGCGAGACTTAGGCATTAATCCCAGTTCTAGCTAGCACTCGCTGGTTGTGTGGTTCTGGGCAAAGGCCCAGTGAAGAATCCCACGGACGTCTCATGGAACCCACCGGTAGGAGGCAGCAGCCTCGGAAGGGAGAACTGGGAAAGCTGAAAGCAGAGCAGTCTCCTCGCCCCACACCTGCTTCTTTCTGAACGTTCAATCCTCCTTTTCTTTCTGGAGGCTGACTCTTCCTGTCTGTCTATGTGGTAGGCAGAATAACGGCTCCCCAAAGATGTCTACGTCCCCACGCTGTAACCTGTGGATTTGCCTTTGGCACCACGACACGGGTATGATTCCAGCTGGGGAGATTATCCTGGGTTATTCAGGTGGGCCGCCTGTTACCACAGAGTCCTTACAAGGGAGAGAGGTTGTGGGAGAGTCGGAATCAGAGGAGGAGGAGATGTGAGGATTAAAGCGAAATCAGACATGACATGATGCCGCAACTTGCAAGATGCAGGAAGGGACCAAGAGCTGAGACGAGCAGGTGGCCCGTGGAGGCTGGAAAAGGCAAAGGAAGAGAGCTTCCCTAAAATAAGGGATACAGCCCTGTCACCCCCTTGCTTATTTGTATTATTTTAAGCCACTAAATTGCACAGGCCGAGTCCACCCACCTTCTGTAGTACCGTGCTCCCGCTGCCCTCTGCGCCCCCTGGAGGCAGGTTGTGTGTTCCCACCTGCTCCTTCACTGCCGTCCCCTCCGCGTCCGGCACAGGCCCTCCGTGCACTGTGTTCTTAGTTACTGTCGGAGGAGGAACCGGAGACCCCAAGAGGAACCTGGTGACGCTTTTCAGAAGTCCAGCTGCAGCTTGTAGTTCTTTGGCCCGAAGTGAGATTAGAGGTGGCTGTTGCTATCCTGAGCGACCCTCCGCCATGCTTGGGACTCTGCTCTAGAGTCCCAGTGTTGGGAACTCACCTGCTCTCTGAACTATCTCCAAGTTTCTACACTCTTCAGATAACAGGCTGGACTGAAGAAAACCTGCAGAAATACAGCTCCGACACTTTCTATTTCTTGAATGTACTAAAGTTGAAAAAGTGCTCCCCGGTTCCTGATCTCATTTAGTCCCCACGGTGGCCTTGTGTAGTGGCCACTGCTTTCCAACTTGTTTAGCTTTTTCTAATGAGAATGGGAGTGATGACCGGCCAGCTCTTTACAATGTTGGGCTGGAAACCACCATCCCCTTTTTATGAGTCAGAGTTGGATGGTAGTTTGCCCAAAGTTTCGCTGCCTGTGAAAGCAGATGTTTCTGTTTCCAGTACTGTTGGGACCATAGTTCACCCTCTTCAAAGTTACTGGGAACATTCTCATTTTCCCCTTAGAATCCTGGCTAAGCCTTGGCATCTGCTCTTCTAATGAATAGCCAGCATCTTTTGGTGACCTCTCTATCCCTGCTTTTTCTTTTCTATTTTTTTTTTTAAGACAGAGTCTCACTTTGTCACCCTGGATAGTGTGCTGTGGTGTCATCATCGCTCACCGCAACCTCAGACTCCTGGGTTCCAGTGATCTTCTGGCCTCATTAGTAGCTGAGACTACTGGTGCCCACTGCTATACCCCTGGTTATTTTTTAGAGTTGGGGTCTTGCTCTTCCTCAGACGGGTCTTGAACTTCTGAGCTCAAGCAATCCACCCTACATGGCCTCCCAGAATGCTGGGATTACAGGTGTGAGCCACCTTGCCCGGCCTTTTATCCCTGCTCTTAAGACCTACAGCTGGCTGTCTTTCCTCTGTTTTAAATTTGAGATGCTCCGGGAAGCCTCCTAGATTGGCACGCTGCTCTCAGAGGCATTTAGTGTCAAGATGTTCTGAGAACTTCTCATCTCTACTGCTGGGGTGCACACACATAGACCCAGCCAGTGCTGGGTGGCTGGTTTCCTGGCAGCCACATCCTCAGCCTTCTTTCTCTTCATAGCCCTTGGGGTCCCCAACCCACAAACCAGATGAGTTACAAAAGCTTACTTGGCAATTAGGTGATCATTTGGAGCTGGAATGCATCTGCCTGCTTTTGGTTTCATCAATGGTGGTTGGGTTCCAGGTCTCAAGCCAACATCTCTTGCACCTGTTGTGTAGCTGAACTCTGAAGCCATGAAGTGAATGGGCTTTGGAGTCAACAGGGCTAGGTGACTTCTGGTTCTGCTGCAGCTGTCTAGGTGACCTTGACCAAGGGATAGCACCCCTAAGAGCCTTAGTTGCCTCACCTGCAAAATGGTGACTTATAATTTTTACCTGGCAGGGCTGCTGAATAATGTGTCATATAAGGTGTTTAGCATTGTACTTAGCCCTTGGTTAATGCTTGATGGATGCTTGGTATTGTTGTTTACTGCACTATGAATGTGCATCTAGTTAGTTTAATAGTACCAGGCACCTAAACACTATTTATACTGCCATTTTTATGGGTAATCTGATTCAAGGTCAAACTCTGTACTAGTCACTTAGAATTGAAATGCTCTTTTTTCTTTCTGGGGATCTCAGGTTGCTGGGGCAGGGGAAGACGTCTCTCTCATTCATTCATTTGTTCCATTCATAAACAATTGCATCATGCTGGATATATTGGGGGCAGAATGATGAGCAAAACCCAAGATAGTCCCTATTCTCATGGATCTTACAGTGTGATGGGAGAGACACACTTTAACTAAAACAAAACAATCATACAAAATTCAAGGTTACAGCAGCTGTGAAGGAGCAATGATGGAGGGGGTCTAGAGAGGAATTGCGAGAGTGTTGGCGTCTGTGTCACTGGGTGTACCTCCCAACTGAGATGGGGTGGCCTGGGTTCCAGCAGGTGACAGTTAAGCTTTCCTTTTCTTTTTTTGAGACAGAATCTCACTCTGTTACCCCAGGGTAGAGTGCTGTGGCATTGGCCTAACCCATAGCAACCTCAAACTCTTAGGCTCAAGCCATCCTCCTGCCTCAGCCTCTGGAATAGCTGGGACTATAGGCGCCTACCACAATGCCTGGCTAGTTTTTCTGTTTTTAGTAGATATGGGGTTTTGCTCTTGCTCAGGCTGGTCTTGAACTCCTAAGCACAAGGGGTACTCCCACCTTGGCCTCCCAGAGTGCTAGAATTACAGACATGTGTGGCGTCACACAGCTCACAGCAACCTCCAACTTTTGGACTTAGGCGATTCTCTTGCCTCAGCCTCCCGAGTAGCTGGGACTACAGGCGCCCGCCACAACGCCTGGCTGGCTTCAAAATTTTTAATGCATTCCTCTATGGGAAATAACTTTATCCACTACAGTAAAATTCTTATGATGTGTGGTACCTTTTGCCTTTGATCTTACAGATTCTATTCTTTTCTGGAGTTACTTAGATCAGGACCTTATCCCATACTCCCCTTCAGTGAGGCTGTTTCATATATAATGTATTCAAGTTCTTTTAGTCTGATGGTTCTTTAAAAGAGAGACATGAGGTGGTGCCTGTGGCTCAGTGGGTAGGGCGCCGGCCCCATATACCTATGGTGGCGGGTTTGAATCCGGCCCTGGCCAAACTGCAACAACAACAACAAAATAGCCAAGTATTGTGGCAGCGCCTGCAGTCCCAGCTACTCGGGAGGCTGAGGCAGAGAATCATCTAAGCCCAAGAGCTGGAGGTTGCTGTGAGCTGTGACACCACGGCACTCTACCAAGGGTGATGAAGTGAGACACTGTCTCTAAAAAAAAGAGAGAGAGACATGAATGGAAGAATGAAGACTCAGTCATTAGGGACCTAAGCTAGAAAAAGCTTGTGAACAACTCAATTTCTTCTATCTGCCAAATGTTTGGTGGTCCCATGCTGCTGGGTGACAGGATTCTTGTAATCTTTACTCCTCTGCTTGCTTTTATTCCCACCCATTTGCTATGGACTGTATGTTTGTGTTCCCCTGACATTCATATTGGAGGTTGAAGTCCGAGCTCATGGACTTTATGAGATGTCATGGTATTTGGAGATGGGATCTTTGGGAGGTACTTAGGGTTAGACTAGGCCATGAAGATGGGGCCTTTATGATAGAATTATTAGCTTTATAAGAAAAGAGACAGTCTGTGTGCTCTCTCACCAAGGCAAGGCAGGAAGGCAGCTGTCTGTAAGCAAAGAAGAGAGCCCTCATCAGGAACCAAACTGGCTGGCGCCTTGATCTTGGACTTCCAGCCTCCAAAACCATGAGAAATGAATTTCAATTGCTTATGCAACTCAGTCTGTGGTATTTTGGTATAGGAACCCAAGTTGACTAATATACCATTATAGTAAGAAAAGTACAGGTTCCTGTGGACTGTTGAGGGGTCTTTAACCAAATTCCCAAATTCCCTTGCTACTTTTAAATAACACAAAGAACCCCCCCCCCCTCTTTTTTCCTGTGTACCGGGGTAGGGGATAGGTCCAAGCAACATTCTTGGTGGTGTATTTAGATGTGAGAGCTGCAGGTTACGGGTCTAATGAGACACTTTCGGCTAAAACAAACATTAGGATCAAGGGAATGTCTCCCAGTAGAAAGATTATCACCTATTTGATGGAAAAAACAGCCCTTTTCTCAAATATTCCAAGCCTGCCTTAGAGCAGGAGAGCCTGATTTTAAAGCAGGATGCAGGCTGAGAGGGTAGTAGAAAGTTGTGACATGGGTGGCCTCGGATTTGGAGTGGGTCCTGGCTTTTCAGTTTGTGTGCTCAGCCGCCAGGCCTCAGATGCTTCTGTGGGAACGGCAGAAGGGACTTACTCATGATTGTGAATGTGATATGAATGTTTGTTCAAAAGTCTAAGTTAAAGCCTTGCTGGAGGCAGATTTTTCTCTAGGATGCTGATTGTGGGTTTTTAATGTTTCTCCTTTTATTGTTCAGTGTTTTCAGCTTCTTTAGATCAATGGTCACGTCTTTTCCCTACAACCGTCTGCTCCTATTTTCCAAGTAGAGAAGTCGCTGGGGCTGTGACCAGCCTAGGTGATAAAATAAAGCCCCGCCCCTACGCTGTAGATGGGTGATTAAAAAAAACAAACCATAACTGCCTGGGAGGAACTTCCTTTTATTGTTTCCCTTTTATGTTTCTTCCTTTTTCCTCGTCAATTTTTCCTCCTCTCTTGGTAGTGATTTTTTTTTTCCTTTTATTGCCTGTTTCATTTCACATTTTGGCACCTGTTTTGATAGCAGTATCTGCTTCCTGCCATTCTCTGGACAGTCAGAGAATGGGATAACTTTGTCTGGGGCTTCACCCCAGGATTTCCACAGAAGTTACTCATAGAATGCTCCGGCAGAGAGATCTACTCATGAAAATAAATGGCAGTTTGGTTTTTAATACAAGGGCTTTTGCAAATTGAGCCCCTAGGAGAAAACTTAACACATTTAAATGCTGTGTGTTAACCTCCCAAAATGAAGTGTATGTGTTAATGTTCAACAAATGCTGGGTTAATGTCCAGAGGATTGTTCTGGACATTACAGTTCAGAGTCTATTAATGTTCAATGGAAAAGCACTTAGATGAGTACTTGGTACATAGTAAGGGTATTTAGGAGTTAATTATGTTGTTGTTGTTGTTGTTGTTATTATTGCAAATTAAAGACGTGCTCCCATATTGCATATTGTGGGCTGGTAAGGTAAAGATGAGGGACCTAATGTCAGTTTAGGGTTTAGGTGGGAAAATAAATTGGAGTTGCTACTGTTGTGTTGCTAGTGCAAGAAAAATGATAATAGGGACGGAAATGGATCCGAGAGCGGTGGTTTGAGTCTGGAACTTTGCAACTAGGGAGCTTGATAATGGCTCATCTAAGGGGAGTCAAGGGCGTATTGGGTGGTCCCTGAAAGCCTTTTGGCTTTCGAATGTGTTTCTATGGGGGTTCTTATCCAAGAGGAGTAGGATGGGATGGGAAGTGGACTGAAGGGGATCTGTCTTCCTTTTTCCTCCATTCTTGGTAGTGATTTTTTTTTTCCTTGTATTGCCTGCGTCATTCTTTTATGAAAGAATGAAGTAATTCTTTTGTTTTTTTCTGCTTTGGATTCTCTTAGCAATGTCTTGTCTAAGGTGTTTCCAGGGTATAAAGGTATTTCTGTGTTCTCCTTCAACTGTTTTTTGTTAACTGCAACTCAGGACAACAGGCAAACTGCCAGAGGGAGAAAAACGTAATATTGTGTAAAATCAGGTAACTGCTCTGCTCAGAACTCTTTGAGCATGAACACCAGGTTATGCCTTTTTATTTGCAACCCTCCCCAAGGCTGCAAACACGTCTCTGAAGAGAAGAGAGAAACCTAGCAGAGATTTTATCCTGGGGTAGAGAGGAGAGTATAGGGTAGGCCAAGAGAGGCATCTCACTTTTCTATGACAGTCTTTTATTTTTGTGATAATTAACATTCATTGAAAGAGTTGTCTTTACTATGCCATTCTTCTGCTAGTCCACGCTGGTTGAGCTTCCATGCTTTCCACTCCAGTGTCAAAGTTCTTGTCAAGGTCACCTGTGATCTCCATCCTGCCCAGTGCAGTGCTTGCTCCCTGGTCTTCATCTGTGTACTAGCAGCACCTACCCTCCTGCTTGAAGCACTAGCTGCTCCCCCATCTCCATTGTCTTTGCCTTCTCCTCCTCTTTTTCTTGACCCTCCTCTGTGTTGAGTGCTAGAGCATAGGTCCTCCTTGGGATCGTGTTAAAGGCAGACAAGGATTCAGAAGGCCTGGGCTGGGCCCAGTGTTTGCATTTCTAACAAGCTCCCAGGTGATGCTGCCGCTGCTGGTCATGGAGTACCCCGTTTGCTCAGTGCTGGGGCCAGTGCCACTGTCTACTTTCCTTCCCGGCTAAGCTTATGCAGTCTCTGGCTTTCAGTCACAGTTCGACTCTTATTGATGACCTCACAGCCCAGAGCCTTTCTGAGGCCCTGACACCCTGTGCTTTGGTTCCCATGCACTTTCCTGTCTTCACCCATTCCTGTCCTGGGTGTCTCCAGCACTGCTCCCCAGGACATCTAAACTGGCTCTTTCTTCCACCTGCTTGCAAAGAGCTCATCTTCTTCCAATTAAATGTTCACTTCCCAGAGAGGCCTTCCCTAACCACCACCACTGCTATCACTTCACCCAGCTTCAGCTTCTTTCTAACACTTGTCTGATGAGTTCCTTGTTCATCGTCTCTCTCCACACTGCAGTATCAGTTCTGTGGGAGCAAGGACCTTGTCTCTCCAAGAGTGCCTAGCCTAGTAATAGGCTCTTGGTAAGAACTTGTCAGCAATTTGATAAAATATTCATATCAGCACATCCTGAAAGAGCTAAGGACCACCAATATTACCACTCAATTCCAATGACCGTGTTTATAATGGCTGGGGTTTCAGGGTATATTATGGTATTTTAATTATGAACTATTGGGAAGAACTGAGGTGGACAGGACACATAGACAATGCCTTCATGTGAAGATTCAATAGCATTAGAGCACATTGGACAAATGGAGGTTTTGTAGTTGTTTGAATAAAAAAGTGGTAGAAATTGAGACATCCCATTGCCCAAGGTAACGTTTATGACAAAATCATGGGAATTTGTGTTATAGCTGTTCTCGTTCACACCACATCTGGTGCTGCAGTTGTAACAAAATTGTCATTGCTCTGCCTATTAAATAAGCGTTGTGAATTTGAGTTATATATTTTTTATAGTTATATTTAATGTGCAGGTATTTTTTTTTCTTTTTTAAATTGTGATATTTGGTTTTATGGTAACATAAGAGCTAGAATGGTTTTATATTTGTACATATTATGAAAACATTAAATGAACACTAAAGGTCTTTGAGAATCTTTTTCTTTAAAGGCATTTGTACATCATGCAAGGTTATGAAAGACTAAAATAAGAATTAAGCAGGAATTAAGCAATATTGAAGGTGTGGCTAAGGATAGGGGAAAGGAAAAGGTGTTAAATTCTAAAAGCACTTGTAAAAAACTATTTTTAACAAAAAAAGGATAATATAGGCTCTGAGTTAGCTATTAAATTTTAACATGCTTTTAAAGGGGTGAAATTTAAAAATATACATGTTGCTGGGCATGGTGGCTCACGCCTATAATCCTAGCATTTGGGAGGCCGAGGCGGGTGGATTGCCTGAGTTCACAGGTTCGAGAGCAGCCTGAGTCAGAGTGAGCCATCTCTTTAAAAAAAAAAAAAAATAGCTGGGCGTTGTGGCGGGTGCCTATAGTCCCAGCTACTTGGGAGGCTGAGGACTGAGGCAAGAGAATCGCTTGAGCCCAAGAGTTTGAGGTTGCTGTGAGCTATGACACCATGGCACTCTACTGAGGGTGAACAAGTGAGACTTTGTCTCAAAAAAAAAATTATATATATATATAAAATGGCATATGTATGTATATGTATATATATCTCCATGTTGATATGAATACAAAAGAATATACTGACAAACCTTAAGAGGCTAAAATGTGTATTACTTTATTTACATAATTGAAATTTTAATTTTGGGTTACTGATTTAATTTCTGTTTTTCTTTTCTTTCTTTTTTAAAAGATAGGGTCTTAATTCCGTTGCCCAGGTTGGAGTATGATAATACACTCATAGCTGTCTGTAATCTGGAACTCCTGGGATTAAATGATCTTTCCAATTTAGCTTCCTGAGTAGCTGGGACTATAGGCACTATAGGCATACACCATCATGTCTGGCTAATTTTAAATTTTTTTGTAGAGGTGGGGTCCAGGCTGGTCTCAAACTCCTGGCCTCAAGTTATCTTCCTACCTCTGCCTCCCAAAGCACTAGGATTATAGGCATGACTCACAGTGCCTAGCTGATTTAATTTCTGATTATTGAAAAACATCATGTATTACAAAACTTCTTTACTGGAGACATCTGTATAAGATAATGATATTTAAAACTAAAATAAAGATAATAGAGTAGATGGCTTTGCCCACCAATTCTAGGGCCTCGTTTAGGTAGGTATGTAAGCTCCCAATTCTAACTCTGTGTACCTGGCCCTCTGCCTTCCCCAGTTCCCAGAGACAAGGAGGAAAGGAATATATGTGTTTGTTTCTACCTTGTTCATTTCTGGATATAATTTCAAACTAGCAGTCCTAGCTATATAGACCTGTGATTCCAGGGGGCCCTGGAACAGAAGAGGAGGGCTGGGAAGGGGTGGGGGAGCTTTAGGAAGAGGAAAGAGAGGGAGGGACCACAGAATGCTAGGAATATCCAAATGCACTGCCCATTCTTCAGTTACCTGAGAACAAGGTGCAGCATGTTGGGGTGATTTTGGGGTCTGGGTTTGGGTAGCCCCTTCCCCTGTCACCCACTTGAGAGAATTCTGAGGAGGAAGACCTTACCAGGGAGTGACGTCCCTGGCATCATCACAGAGTTGTGTTCTCATTTGTTTTTAAAAGCCACACTACATGATATTCAGTAGCTTTTTGTGGACAAAGCCAGGTGACCATCATTTACAGCATAGTCTCTCTGGGACCCATGAATGCAGCTGACTCAAACATTTGTGAGACTTGGTTGGTTTGTGGAGTGATGACCGTGGGGAGGTGGGAAGACTGAAGAGTGTGGATGCTTCCTGGACAGCTCTGGATGAGCCCTGGATCATTTGGCCAAGTTCTCTCATGATGTAAATTCTCTCAGCCTTTTCCCTAGTGAGGACAAAGATGGGCAGGTTTTCCTGTTTGGATTTCTTGTTTTAAGTGACCAAGAACAGAGAGATTTTGGGGAAAGTATAGCGTATTTTTGCAGAAATCTTTGAGGATGGTCGGGAACCAGGCTTGTTATAGCTGGCCTTGCTGGAATTCCACAATGCCCCTTACTTGACTTAAGAGATACTTGATAACCCCAGGGCCTATTTTGTACTTTTGCAGCATGTACACCTTGTGCCATGCAGGCTGGTGGTGGGAAGAAAAGCCACAATGAGGCTGTGGATCTGGTTTTGGTATTTTAAATAGTTGTAAATATCCCTACTGGAGGAGCCTGAAGGATGAGTATTTGCTATTAAAACTTTGATTTTTTTTTTTTTTACATTGTTCAAATTTTAAAGGGGAATTCAGAGAATGGTGTGCATTGAATATGGTTTATTCATTCGTTTATCGACATGTGACTGTTCTGTGTGCTGGGAGCTTGGCAAGGAGGAAGGCCTCTCCAAGGAGCAACACTTCACTGAGATCTGACAGACAAGAGGCTGCCATGCTGGTGCCCCAGTGTGAGGGGGCAGAAGGACTTGCTTTGGTCCACAGCCCTTGAATGGCTGTGTAGCAAAATTATACCAAAATTGTACTGTGAGAGGCAGGAAAACAGTATGGGGTCCCCACTCAAGAGAGTTCAGGTCCTAGAGACAAGGTCTGGGTTTAAATCCCAGAGGTGCCCCTGACCTAGGTGTGAGACCTTGGAGGAAGTTACTGACCCATGAGAACATACACATGTCAAAGTGAAGCAAAACAGGTGCTGTAAGGATCTGTTGAGATGGGATGACACAGAGAAAGCATCCAGCACTGTGCCTGGCACTGTGGGGGCATGACATGTGTGACTGACTCAGAATCGGTGGATCAGACTTCAGATATAGTTGTTGGGACAAACTGGCCTACTGGAGAGGCTGCCACTGGGCAGCCTGTGCTGGAATGCCGAGGGAGAGTCAGAAGTTGCATGAACCCGTGAGCCTTGACGAAAGAACAGACTTTTCATAGGTGAAGGGAGATAGTTTTATACCGGATGGGAAAGAAATGTTGAAAGTGAAGGTCATTAAAAAAAAAAAAAGAAAAGAAAAGAAAAGAAAGTAAAGGTCATAAAAACAGGGTCTTGCCACATAGTGTGAGGATGGGAGCTTTTCTTGCTGGGTATCCGTTCCTGTTGCTGGCCTGGTGTCACAGTATTAATGCCAACAGTGTGAATGTGAGCATAGGGTATGCCCTGAGTTTAAATAGTTTTTCAGTGCTGAGTTGACTACAGTGAAACTAGTGTCAGCCCTTGAGAAATCTGAGACGGCTCTGTTGGTTTTAGCAGGTAGTTTAGTTCCTGGACATTTTGGTTTCAGTATATGTTTAGGGAAGTGTCATATATCAGGGATGGCAAGTGGGTTTTATTTAGTGTCTATACTGATCAGTTGGCAATAACTGCTGGAGTGTGTGGTGTTGAGGAGGATTCTGAAGCCAGATTTAGGCTGAGAGAGGGTGTGTGGTGATAACCCTTTATTGATATATTTTGGGTTTAGGCTTCATGTAGAAAACTATAGCACAGATGGCGTGGATCTGTTAGGACCTTTTCTGGGTACGTGGTGATATGCAGATGCTCATTTATTCAATTATTATAGCAAATATGTATTACATTTCCACTGTAGACACAATATTGTACTTTAGATGCTCAGCTTTCTGATATCTTACTTAGTTAAAATATTATTTTAGGATGTTAGTGGTTAATAGCTGTTTGGTTAACCAGTGGGGTTTTTAGTCTTTGCTCGTGTGTAAAACCATTCTATGGCCGGGTGTGTGGTGGCTCATGCCTCTAATCCTAGCATTCTAGGAGGCTAAGGTGGGTGGACTGCTGAGCTCACAAGTTCCAGACCAGCCTGAGCAAGACCAAGACCCTCATCTCTACTAAAAATAGAAAAACTAACTGGATGTTGTAGCAGGCTCCTGTAGTTCCAGCGACTCTCTAGAACCCAGGAGTTTGAGGTTGCTGTGAGCTAAGATGCCAGGGCACTCTATCCAGGGTGACAGAGTAAGACTCTGTCTCAACAACAACAAAAAAAAACCAAAACAAAAAAACCAACCAGCATTCTATGAACAAAGTCAGCTTTCATGTGACCATAAATGCCACATTGAGTTTTTTGTTTCCAGATTCCTGTCATTTCATTTAGCATACAATGTATGATTTAATTTTCCCAATTACCTTGTGAGGTCATCATTGATATTCTGACTTTAGAGATAGGAAAACACTCAGAGAAATGAAAGAATTTGTCCAGAGCTGGTATTTGCCTTGAGCCTAATGTTGGAATTTTCCTGGCCCTGCATCTGGAGTAGCACTCTAGTCCTTACCCACAGAATTGTGAACTCATGTGATTTAGCTTTGTATTGATGGGAGAAATCATTTCAAAGGTCAAGAGATGAAAAAGATGAATGACATATCTTAAATACTTTTTTGGGACGTGGATTCTACATTTTTTGGAGGGACCATGAGGAATATGAAATATTTATCACTGAATTTATTAAAATACAAATTACTTAAAATAATATAAATTAAATTGGAAACACATGAGCACCATAAATTAAGTGGTGACGTACTTGCTAACCAATTAAGAGATACAGGATCAAGAAAAATGGGGTGCTGGAGACGCACCCATGGGGAAAGGAGGAAGGCAAGTCCTGGGGGAAGTGGGGAGTTCAGGGGAAAGCCAGCTTGCTGTTTGTGTATGACCAGCCATATGTGGTCAGATGAGAAAGTCCCAGTGACCCCTAATCTTCAAACTCCTGGGTGATTCTCCCAGGTCTCCAACCCAAGTAAAAGGAGCATTTCTACAGGCATGGCTTTTCTTTGTTTCCACCATCCTTTTTTGTATGCTGAGTTTAAGGAGAAGCTACATCACACAGTATTAAACATTAATACCCCACCCCTCCTACCCACCATTCCCCTGCCCCAAACAGAAAAGTTTTGGTCGTCAGGCTCATTTAAAGAGATTCAAACCATACTGAACTGTGTGAAGTAGACAGCAACTCTGCTTTCATTTTCAAACCTCAGGCTTATTTTATTTATTTAATTTTTTGAGACAGAGTCTCATTTTGTTACCCTGGGTAGAGTGCGGTGACATCATAGTTCACAGCAATCTCAAACTCTTCTTTGAATTTTTTTTTTTTTTTTTTTTTTTTGAGACAGAGCCTCAAGCTGGATAGAGTGCTGTGGCATTACAGTTCACAGCAACCTCCAATTCCTGGGCTTAAGCGAGTCTCCTGCCTCCGCCTCCCAAGTAGCTGGGACTGCAGGCACCTGCCACAACGCCCGGCCATTTTTTGGTTGCAGCCGTCATTGTTGTCTGGCGGGCCCGGGCTGGATTCGAACCCGCCAGCTCAGGTGTACGTGGCTGGCGCCTTAGCCCGTTGAGCCACAGGCGCCGAGCCAGCCATCTCAAACTCTTGCTTCAGTCTCCCGAGTAGCTTGGGACTATAGGCGCCTGCCACAATGCCCGGCTATTTTTAGAGATGGGGTCTTAACTCTTGCTCAGGCTGGTCTGAAACTCCTGACCTCAAGTGATCCACCTTCCTCAGCCTCCCAGAGTGCTACGATTATAGGCGTGAGCCACTGTGCCCAGCCCAGGTTTATTTTTGAAGTTGTTGTCCCAGGGTGTTCTGAAGGCTTGACTACATGCAATGACAGTTCCTTTGAAATCTTAAAAGTTTGATCAGCTTCCTACGTTTGTACTAGTGAACATATAAATATGTGGATATAGAGAGGTAGAGCATCAAGCTTAGTTTTTATTTCTTTTTTTATTTTTATTTTTTTTGAGAGCTTCAAGTTGTCGCCCGGGGTAGAGTGCCATGGCATCACAGCTCACAGCAACCTCCAAATCCTGGGCTTAAGCGATTCTCTTGCCTCCGCCTCCTAAGTAGCTGGGACTACAGGTGCCCGCTACAACACCTGGCCATTTTTGGGTTGTAGCTGTCATTGCTGTTTGGCAGGCCTGGGCTGGATTCGAACCCGCCAGCTCTGGTGTATGTGGCTGGAGCCTTAGCCACTTGACCTACAGGCACCCCGCCCTAAGCTTAGTTTTTAGGTAAAACTGCTGCTTTCTGTCATGTTAGGGAATACATTGAAGCCGGTATCTATTTTGCTTATTTTGGGTTTTCCACTCTCATTTTTCACTTTTATCTAGTTGAGGTTCTACTGTGGATTTCCCACATGGAATCCTGTTTTCCCATCAGTGCTACAGACAAATCCTTTAGGAGTAATTAAATGTTTTGTCCACTGTTTGGAGGTTTTGCGTTTATTATCAGATTGACAGTGGTCCGAATGAGACAGTCACAGGATCCCCTTGGGAAATTACTTTTTGGTGGGTGGCTTACTTGTTTCTTGGAATTAAGGTCAAGACTGCAATGAAGCTCGTTATCTCCTGGCA
Source organism: Perodicticus potto (assembly GCA_963574655.1). NCBI lineage: Eukaryota > Metazoa > Chordata > Mammalia > Primates > Lorisidae > Perodicticus > Perodicticus potto. Next base: position 22,796 of record CAUYRH010099972.1, on the reverse strand, counting down.
CCTGCTTTAGATGCTCTTTTAAATGACAGGTAAGATAAAATAGAAGAACTTGTTCCAAGCAATTGGTCTCTCTCATACTAGGTACTATGCTGGGAGCTTGGCCTGGCTGATGGGGACCATTTTCCTTGAGAGGCAAGGGTAAACCATGGCATAAAGGTTTCAGACTGCCCAATTGCATTCCTCAGTAGCCATCAGGGCCCCTGGAATGGCTGGTGAATATGTATGCTGGGCCAGGAGGTGCCGCTGAGAATTAGTGGTGAGGTAGGGGGTGAGTGCACCAGCATTACGTGACTAATCTCCACACTTAGCTGATAACATGTGATGGCCCAGAGAGAGGAAATGTTTCTAACTGGCATATGTTCATAGTTCTTCCAAGAGCTAAGCTCTTTGTTCTTACAAACACGCTCATTGATCTTGCTAACTAAAGCAATTATTATCATTTAGCAGTCTTTTCATAAAGTATTATTTCCACTCCAAAACACCACTTTTATTTGCCAAGTGCCACAATGTTGCATCCTGGCAATTGATCAGTATTTACTGCCAAATTATGTAAGCCCTTGGTTGGGCTTAGTCCCCAATGCCAAGCGTGTCTGTGATGCATTAGGATTGTAAATGTGGCCCGGTGCCTGAAAGTGGAGAACAGCTGTCCTCAAATTCATTAATTAATTCAGTGTTTACACTTTGACTGGGAAGGAAATCCATATTCCCTTAAGACACCAGTGCCCAGCTGAGAAATATTGTTCCCTGAAAATATTGGACTGAGGTTTGTTGTCAAGGAAATGTAAATTGTGGGCATTTTCATGAAATTCAAATATGCGGATTAATTCACCAACAGGGAGCTAAGATTATAATAAACAAGGTGGCCTTATTCAAAGTTTGAAATGTAATTAGTGTTGACTGTAGTAGCAGCAGCTATTGCAAAGGATTGTAAAACCCTTGACAAAAATTTTATTAATAAATATTAGAGGAAATATTTTCATTGAAAAGTCAGTGTCCGCATAGGAACAGATTACTGGTGAGCAAAACAACTCCATTTAGTAACTACCACACTTACAAAAAAGAAGCTCTTCTGTTAAAAAAGAATTATTATAAACTTTAATAAACATGAGCATGTTGAGAGCTCCAGAATGAAATGTGCCAGCACTGCTCTCGGAAGAAAGAGGTCAAGGGCCCTGGGTCACTTTGGTCTCAGCCCTGGGCACTGCTCCATCAGCCTGTGGCACGCTGGCTGGACTTGTCCTTGGTACTGAGGTGTTTTACAGTATTATTAGCCTTGCCAAGCTCAATGAGTTTAAGGGTTTATCTCCTTTTCAAAATCCCATTCAATGGTAAAGGGACATAAGATATTGAAACCTACACTGGGCATAGATGGCAGTGGAGAGTTTCCTAGCCAGTGGAGGTGGGACCCCGGGCTGGGAGAGAGGACATCCACCTTAGAAGTGCCCATGGCACAGAACGGAGGCCTGAGGGCATGTGTTAGTAGTGTAGATGGCTTGGGACGTAGGCCAGAACCTAGAGCGTTATTTAAGAACTTGGAGACCTGGAGTAACTAGACCTCTCCATTCTTCTCTGCACCCTGGCCCTGCTTCTCTCTCTGACCCCAGCAGCAGCCTGGAGGGCTGTTCTCTGGAGAAAAGGAACGGGAAAGGTGTTGAAGGCACAGGTGGATAAGTGGAAAGATGGACATTCATGACAGCTGGGGCCTCTAGTGGCCTTTCTCCTGCCCTGTGCTGGCTTGTGCATCCCCAGCAATGGAGTGGAGGATTCTTAAGAATAATGAATGGCTCCGGAAAATAATGCCCCCAGATACTGAAATTTATGGGTTCTTCAGTCGAAATCTTCCCTCCCCCCAATTATCCTCTGCACGTGTGCAGAGCCTTCGGTGCTTCATTCTCAAATGTGCTCTGGTGCTTCATTCTCAAATAGGTGAGGCACCCAGGGACTACCAGTCACAGCAGGAAAGCCTTCAGTATGAGAGACAGGGACCAAAACAAACAGAGAAATCGCACAGAAGATGGTGATGAAAAGCAGATGGGAAAATGTTTTTTGAAAGAAAGCTGTAGTTCTCAGAGAGGAAGAGAAGCTTATAAAAACAGCATTTATGAAAAAAATAATTAACGAACAAGACAAAGGGATTGGAAATTACAGATGAAATACTTTAATTTAACAAATGCCTCTCATAAAGTAGAGCAAGAAAAGATGGAGTTAAAAAGTAGAAAAGAAATACAAAAAATTGAAATTGGGTCCAAAAGATTTAACATTACTATCATAGTCGATGCAAAAACCAAGAATAGAATAAAATGGTTCTCTGAAGGTTGTCACAGAAAGAATGCAAACATGTTTTGCAGAACTAAAGACATGAATTTCCAAATGGAGAGAACATATTAAGTGTTCATGTTTTATAAAAGTGCCCAATTTTATAAAAGCCAGACCTGAACATGTTACTGTGAAATTTCAGAACCCCAGTGATAAAGAAAAGTTCCTAAATACTTTCAGGGAAAAATAAACTGGTCATATACAAAAGAAAGGATATCGTATAATAGCATCAGAATTCCTAACAGTGTCCCTGGGAGTCAAAAGATATTGGAGCAAAACTTTAAAAGTCTGAGGGAAATTATGTCTAATCTAGATTCTAAATCTAGCTAGACTATCAATCAAAAAAGTAAGCGTAGAATAAAGACATTTTTCAAAATACAAAGGCTCAAAATATTTACTCCCTTGGACCTTTTCTTAGAATTCTGTTGTCTTTGTTTTTGGGTTTTTTTTTTGAGACGGAATCTCCCCCATCCTGGGTAGAGTGCTGTGGCTTCATTGTAGCTCATAGCAACCTCAAACTCTTGGGTTCAAGAGTTCCTCGTGCTTCAGCCTCCTGAGTAGCTGGGATACAGATGCCCACCACAATACTTGGCTGATTATTTTTCTATTTTTTGGTAGAAATGGGTCTTGTTCTTGCTTAGGCTAATCTTGAGCTCCTGAGCTCAAGCAACTCACCTGTTTCAAAGGCTTCCCAGAGTTCTAGGATTACAGGTGTGAGCCACCGTGCCTGGTCTCTTAGAATTCAACTGGAAGTGTGTCCTATCAGACCAATTAGGTAAACTGATAGAGAGGAAGATACGAAACTCAGGAAATAATATTAACACAAAAGAAGAGAACAGTGAGACCCTAATATAGGGCAGGAGGATGGAAGGCTGCCAAAGGGAGGTTGTGGGGGGATTATTGCATTATCTGATGTTGTGATCTCTCAGAAATTTTATGCTGGGAAGCATCTAAAATATAATGTAGGTGATGGCAATAACCATGTAGATAACAAGAGTCATTAACTTCAGAAAAGTAAGCTTTGTGAGAAAGGAAAGATGACCATAGAATACAACTTGGCTCTTTAGTGAAAAATATTTATGTAACATAATACTGTAAACCAGTGGTTCTCAACCTGCGGGTTGTGACCCTTTTCAACAATGAAAATACATTGCGTGGCTCGGCGCCTGTGGCTCAACAGGCTAAGGCGCCAGCCATGTACACCTGAGCTGGCGGGTTCGAATCCAGCCCGTGCCTGCCAAACAACAATGACAGCTGCAACCAAAAAATGGCCGGGCGTTGTGGCAGGCGCCTGTAGTCCCAGCTGCTTGGGAGGCTGAGGCAAGAGACTCGCTTAAGCCCAGGAATTGGAGATTGCTGTGAGCTGTAATGTCACGGCACTCTATCCAGGGTGACAGCTTGAGGCTCTGTCTCAAAAAAAAAAAAAAAAAAAATACATTGCGGCCTGAGGAAGGTTGAGAACCACTGCTGTAAACAATTGGCTCTTGATTTTATTCTTGGGAGTCTAACAGAGTGAGAAATTTATATGTATAGTGTGTGAAATCTACCACACACTATACATATACACACACTTATAAAATTGATAAGAAATCACAGCTAGAACTATTATTTAGCAACATGGAGGCAAGTACTTGAAGAAACATGAAAAATTTGCAGGTAATTTTTCCTGGTGAATGTATTTGAGACTGGGGGAGGGAAACTGGCTCAGAGTATAGGTTTTCATTATGTCTTGTTTTACTCTGATTAAAAATTCAATTATTTAAAATTGTTAGTATAACTTTGAAAATGAAAGTAGACCTAATGAGATATTTGGAATTGGTGATATGGTAAATACTGCAGGTGAATGAATGTACCTCTCCCAGTTGTTCCTATCTGTAAAATGGGAGGTGGTATGTTTTACATTTAAAAGAAAAATCACTAAGCAAAACTGACAGCGCCATACTAGTGGTAGAAGACAGAATGAATCCAGAAAACCCCAAGACAAATCAATCAGGGACAAAGTAAGGATGTGCTATAGCTGTACTGAATCATTATTAAGTTTGTACTAATGGATAGATTTTGAATGTTATATCTGAAAGTGGAAATTACACCCAGTACCCATGAAGCATTGACAAAAATTGTCCAGATATTTGCCCACAGAGGAAACCTCCACAAATTTAAAAAGGAAGAAATAGGCCAGGCACAGTGGCTTATGCCTGTAATCCTCCACTCTGGGAGGCCTAGGCTGGGGGATTGCTTGAGCTCATGGGTTTGAGACCAGCCTGAGCCACAGCAAGACTCCATCTCTCCTAAAAATACAAAAAATTGAGGCAAGGGGATCGCTTGAGCCCAAGGTTGCTGTGAGCTATGATGTCACCATGGCACTGTACCCAGGGCGATAGCTTAAGACTGTCTCAAAAAAAAGAAAAGGAAGAAATAGTAGAGAACTTCATTTCCTGACCACATTAGAGGTGGAAATGAACAATATTTAGAAATAAAAACTCTCCAGGCCAAAACAACACAACAACAACAACAAATATAACTCAAATATAACTGTTGAGTGTCAAAAACCCCCAAAGAAATCAAAACTCCAAAAGGAAACCATCTAGAAAATAGTAATAGAAACATACTATGATGGAAACTGTTGGCTGCCTTCCCAACGTCCATTCTTCTCTCTCTTTTTACTAACAGAACATTAATTTCTTTAAAGCATAAATAACCAGCTTTAAAAATCCTATTTCCCAGTCTCTCTTCTGATGAGGGTGATGGGATGATTAGGTTCCCACCAATAACATGTAAGGAATTATGAGTGGGTGGGCTTCTAGGAAATCTCCTTAAAAGGAAGGTGACTCATCTGGCCTCTGCCTTTGGTATATGTGATGTTGGCTCAGCCATCTTATAATCACGTGGTGTCTAATATATGTTAAACCAGCGGTTCTCAACCTGTGGGTCGTGACCCCTTTGGAGGTTGAACGACCCTTTCACAGGGGTTGCCTAAATACATCCTCTATATCAGATATTTACATTACGATTCATAACAGTAGAAAAATTAGTTATGCAGTAGCAACAAAAATAATTTTATGGTTGGGGGTCACCACAACATGAGGAACTGTGTTAAAGGGGGTCGTGGCATTAGGAAGGTTGAGAACCACTGTGTTAAACAAAGATAGATGAGTGGGAAGATAAAAGAGGTGCACCTTATAAATATCTTGGGGTCTATTTCAGCTCTGGACTTTCTACCTCTAAGAAAAGAAATCTAGTTGAAGTCTTAAGCAGCTATTATTTTTTTTTAGCTATTTTGATTTTCTTTGTTAGTTGGAGCTGACATAATTCCTAAGTGACTCAGTTGCATCACAATTTATGTGCTTAAATTAAAAAAAGAAAATAAACAAATGAAGGCATTCAAGTCAAGAAGTTGGAAATAGAACACCAAAATGAAATGAAGGAAAGCAGGAGGAAATTCTCAAGCTCAAATTAGAACTCAGTAAAATAGAAAATTAAAGAAAAAAAGTGATTGATAAATCTAAGAGCTGGTTCTTTGGGTGAATAATAATGAAGAAGTATGTACATGCATTCTGTTAGTGTAGTCAATAAATGGGAGAAGAAAGCACAAACTTGAATAATAAAGAGATATAGAAGAAATGAGATGATTTATGCTTTGCAAAATGTGTAAATGAATTTGTAAATGTGGATCAAATAGTTGATTTTCTTAGAAAATATGCCACTGGATTGACTCCAGAATAGAAAGAAAACTCTAAAACCTCCCAAAAGTGAAGGAAAATGAGACAGCTTTTATCTGTGACCAGTTCTTGTAGCTCCTTTTGGGTCGCCTTTGTTGTTGGAGTTTTTCAGAATAATGTAGAAGTGAATTTCTGCTGGAAGTACATCAGGGTGTGGGTAGAGTGGGGGTCCTGCTGGGTGAGCTGTCTGCAGTCATCTGACAAAGGTGGCCACACCCCAGAAAGGTGAAGGCAGCTATTCTTGGCAACAGGACCTGTCACAAAATAAATATCCCCGAGTTGTCTTCATTTTTATTTATTTATTTATTTTTGCAGTTTTTGGCTGGGGCTGGGTTTGAACCCACCACCTCCGGCATATGCCATTTTTTGAACTTTTTTGGTAGGGAAAAAGTCTGAAAATTATTTTTAATAATTCTAATCTCACTGCCAGTTTCACAAACAACTGATTGTTTAGAGTAAAGATATTTTAAGCACTGAATATTGAAATAACGGTGTTAAAGATTTCAAAGCAGGATTGTGAATTAAAAAGAGCCTCAAAGTGTTTTGAGAGGAAAATTAACAGATTAGGAATGAAGGACAATGGTGAGCATCAGCATTCCTTACCTTTTAATTATTTTCATGGAATAGTAGCTAATTCTCAATTGCTGTAGGTGGAACATCCTTATTGGTTAAAAATAAATCCCATAAAGTGTGAGGAAAAAAAAGAAGCCCAATCTGCCTTTAGCTAGAACCAGAATAATGAAGTTATACCCAAGGTGTCAGGTCATTACACCAGTTGTCTACCCTTGGCCAGGGTTTAGGCCCCAGAGTTGATGGACAACAGTGATCACGTGGGCTCAAGGGCATCCAGAAGGGCTTGTTTGGACAGGTCCGGGTCAGGGAAGGGCTGCCGTTCAGCATTTGGCTCTGAAGTGTCTTTGCTGTTTAAAGTGTCTCGTTTTCTTTGAACTTTGAAGTTTCGCCCTCATAATGATTCTGATCATCATTTAAACAGGTGTAATTCTAACTTAATGTCCCCATTTCTCCCTGGTAGCTGGAACAGTGAACCATGGAGCTGTATTTTGGAGAATATCAGCACGTGCAGCAGGAGTACGGGGTCCATCTGAGACTTGCAAGTGATGAAACTAAGAGGTCAAGGAATTCCCAGCACCCCAAGGCGGGCTCCTATGGTGTCAGTATTAGGGTCCAGGGGATTGACGGCCACCCCTACATAGTCCTGAATAACACAGAGCGGTGTCTAGCAGGCACGTCTTTCTCTGAAAATGGGCCACCATTCCCATCTCCAGTGATAAACAACCTTCCTCTACATTCCAGCAACAGTTCTGTGCTAACTGGGAACAGTGCAGAATTGCAGCTCCCAGAAAATCCATACGCCCAGCCCAGCCATATTAAAAACCCCAAACAGCCCTCTGTCTATGAGGGCAAGAATGGAGTTCTAGATGGCAAAGATGGGCCAGCGAAGACATCCCATGTGCTGAACTTTCAGAGGCATCCCGAGCTTTTGCAGCCTTATGACCCTGAAAAGAGTGAGTTGAACTTACAAAACCACCAACCTCCTGAGAGTAATTGGCTGAAAACTTTAACAGACGAAGGTACCAACAATAAGAAGCCTTGGCCTTGCTTTTCCAAACCCAGCAATTCCCAGCCTACCAGCCTTCCCTTGGAAGACCTGACCAGATCCAACGTGACGGCCATTCGTCTGTGCAGCTCCGTGGTCATCGATGACCCCAAAAAGCAGACCTCGGTGAGTGTGAACGTTCAGAGCTGCACCAAGGAGGGGGTGGGAGAGGAGGCCCTTTCCCCTGGCGGGAGGCCCCTGCCTGCCCACAGCTCACACGCCCACCCGGAAACCAAGAAAACCAGGCCCGATGTTCTTCCCATCCGGCGACAAGATTCTGCCGGCCCGGTCCTGGACGGTGCTAGGTCCCGGAGGTCCTCCTCCTCGTCAGCAACCCCGACTTCAGCCACCTCTTTGTACAGGTTTTTACTGGACGATCAGGACTGCGCCATCCATGCTGACAATGTCAATCGTCATGAAAATAGAAGGTATATTCCCTTCTTGCCAGGAACCGGGCGGGATATTGATACGGGATCAATCCCAGGCGTGGATCAGTTAATTGAAAAATTTGATCAAAAACCTGGGCTTCCGAGGAGGGGAAGGGCTGGGAAGCGGAACAGAATCAATCCGGACGACAGGAAGAGATCCAGGAGCGTGGACAGCGCCTTTCCCTTTGGTCTCCAAGGGAACTCCGAGTACCTGACTGAATTTAGTAGGAACTTGGGCAAGTCGAGCGAGCACCTCCTCCGGCCGTCCCAGGTGTGCCCGCCGAGGACCGCGGCTCAGGAGCAGCGCGGGAAGCCGAGCGCGGGCCGCGCATGCGCCAAGCTGCCGGGAGCCGCGCTCGGGCCTCAGAGCGCCGACGCCAGGCCGCCTCAGCAGAACAGAAGCGGGAAAGTTCTGGAAGCCAAAGGTAGTCAGGAAAGCGCATCGATTCGTGCATCCTCCCTCCCGGCACAGAGTAAAAAGGAGGAGGAAATAAAAACAGCCACTGCTACTCTGATGTTACAGAATCGGGCGGCAGCAACCTCATGTGATTCTGGTGCCAAGAAAATTTCTGTGAAGACATTTCCTTCCACCTCAAATGCTCAGGTAACACTGGTGTGATCCGGTTTTGCTTTTTTCCCCTAAGTGATCTGGATGATGTACTTATGTTGCAGGAGGCTATAGGAACACACTGCCCCTAAGTCTGGAATCGGGAATCGCACATCTGGTATTTTAGGATCAGATTATGTCCTACCAGGGATGTCCTATTGCCAATTGTATAGCTTTTTGGGTTCGCCCAAGTAGAACTAGATTCCCATTGTGATCTCGCTGTGAAGTAACTTGTCAAGTGCCAGGCAGAGGCTCGATCTGTCTGTCTGTACATGTATATGTAAAATTTGTTTCCTCACAGAGCTTCCATGGTTACATTTGCCCCTCATGAGGGACTGGGTTAATTTCTAGCCTGAGAAATTAGGTTAATCCTAATTTAGGTTAAATGTAAAGTGATGGAATTTAAGTGGTACCTTGAGCGTTTGGGTAGTAACAATAAAAAATAATGATAAAAATGATGATAATGTTGGTAGGTGCTAGGCACTATTTGTTGGGTATTACAGGATTGCACCAGGCCTGAGAAGATAGGTACCATTAACCCCAATTTGCAGGTGAGAGGGTTGAGATGAGAAGTTAAGAAACTTGCCTAAGGTTACAGAGCTCAATGTCGTCACTGACTGTAATAATGAGGATGCTTACCTGGGGACTTGTTTTGGGGAAGGTGGAATGTGGTTACAAGCCTTGGCTTCGTCCTCGGGGTTTTGCCTTCTCCTGGAAATGTCTAGTGATCTAATAACAGATATTCTGTTCCAGGCCACACCAGATCTCTTAAAGGGTCAGCAAGAGCTCACTCAGCAAACTAATGAGGAGACGGCCAAGCAGATACTTTACAATTACCTCAAAGAAGGGTTAGTGATTTTCCTTAAAGAGCAAGGCATTGTCAGTTCTGTGGGGCTCTTAATTTCCTTTTCTGAGGCTTTGTGTATTTTACTTTTCTGTTTGCCATGTATGAGCCATTTGAAGGAAAAGACTCAATGGCCGAATTTTTCATTACAGCATTTAAGTCTTGAGTGGTGGGGGTGGGAGCTTGGGAAGGGGAGTGTGGGAAAGGACACTATGCTTTAAAAGTTAAAAATTATTATATATTTATTTGTTTAGGTTTTTTAAAAATTTGGAACAACAAAAGGATTATGTTTATTGAGGGCAAGGGGATGCAAACAATATAAAAATCAAAAGCTTATCTGGCATTTAATTAACTTTTCCTTCTCTGCTTGACATTTTGGAGTTGGATTTTATTTGTATATATTCTAAGAGTCCTGATCTGCTCATGAAATCCTTATATAGGGAGAAGCTGTGGGGCAGATTTTTGAAGCAATCCTTTGAGAGAGCACTTTTCAGGGCAGAGTAGTTGCTCAGTTCTGCCTACTTCTTTCCCTTCTGCTTCATGTGTGCTACAAAATAGTAGTTGCATGCGGTGGTGAGGCCCGCAATTAGGGAAAAGAAACTCTGAGAGCCCACTTTGCCATCTTGGCACTAGTCCAGATCCTTCATTATTTTGTATAAAGCCAGAGGGTCTTTTTGATTTTCCAAAAATCTGGGGAACTCCTCCATGAATACTCTCAGGTCCTCCTTTGTTAAATAGCCTTCATCCCCGGCAAATTTGTGAAACGTAAACATCATGGTTTGCATGGCGTGCTCCATCTGAGATGGCATTTTTGGCAAGGTCTATTGACGTCTGGCCTGAGAGGCACAGTGGATGCTAGTGAGCTGGGGCATGGGGCCTCGTTTTGTTTTTTTAAAACAGCCTTACTCTGTCACCTTGGGTAGAGTGCTGTGGCATCATCATAGCTCACAGCATCCTCAAAATCTTGGGCTCAAGAGATCCTCTTACCTCAGTTTCCCAAGTAGCTGGGACTACAGGGACTTGTCAAAATGCCCAGCTAGTTTTTCTATTTTCAGTAGAGATGGGGAGCTCACTCTTGCTCAGGCTGGTTTGAACTCATAAGAATGATTTTCTTTTTAAATGACACTTTAAAGTTTCCAGAGCAAACTCTCAAAGATAGGAAGAATGTCTGCGGGTCAGGTTTGAGTTTGTCTGCCATCACCTTGTGTTCTTTCAGGTGCAGGCAGTTCTCAGGCACTTCTCCTTAGAAGTTGCAAGTGAAAACCCTCCCCCCTCCCCACAGCTAACATTGGCCAGGAGCCCCTGCTTCCATTATATTTAAAGTATGTGGGAGTCATTTAAAAGCAGGGCTTTCCGTACTTATCTTGAGGGTTGAGTTGGAGTAATCTGGGTGTCAGTCCTTACTTAGATACTAACTGTGCTAGAATTCTAGGCAAGGAATTTGAAGTTTCTGTTTCAGTTCTCTTATCAGATATGATTAAGAAGAAGAAAAAGAAAACCTTTACAGCCTGACATGATTGAAAACCATCCACTTGGCAAATACTCATTAGTGTAGAAACATTTTATATATTTGTATTTTGCCTTACAAATAGTTGTCTATATTATAGAGCTGAAAGAATAGTCAGGTTGGAAATATAATGCAGAAAGTCATTTAAAAAGGAGAAAAAAGTAACCAATAAGATTTCTTCTAGCTAAGAATTAGTTAGCAGTATCTTGTGCGGGCAATTCCTGTGAGAGCATTAGGGTAAAAGAACTTTTGATTTTTAAAATTCTTTCTTTTTTTTTTATTTTATTTTTAAGTTTTTGGCACATGATTTATGGAGATGCTGGTGAGACAGACTTTAGTGAGAGGTACCTGTTTAAGGAAACTTATTTTAGGTCTTTTTCTTCTAATTGCTGGGTGTGTGGTTGATGCTAATAAAACCTGTGATAGTTCAGGCAAAGGGCTGTCATGTTAAGTGTCTTGGCCTGGGTTTTTCTTTTTTTTGTTTTTTAAACAGAGACTAAACAAGTGAAGATAATTGCAAATCATCTTTAGTGTAAGGTTTAAAAATAAATGTGTGTGCATATGAAAGACACAAGCAACAAAGAAAAAGAATTCCTTTTAGAATGAAGGAGTCATTTGAATCAAGTAACAAATACTAAATTGTCACTGTATGCTTTTCTTTCTTTTTTTTTTTTTGAGACAGAAGTCTCACCATATCGCCCTCTCAGTAGAGTGCTGAGGCATCACGGCTCATAGCAACCCCAAACTCTTAGGCTTAAGCGATTCTCTTGCCTCAGCCTCCCAAGTAGCTGGGACTACAGGTGCCCACCACAACGCTGGGCTATTTTTTGTTGGAGTTGTTTGGCTGTTGATTAGCTGGCCCAGGCCAGGTTCAAACCCGCTACCTTTGGTGTGTATGGCTGGTGCCATAACCACTGTGCTACAGGCACCAAGCCCACTGTATGCTTTTCTCCAAGCTTATTTAGAATGTGATTATGTCTGTCTTATGTATTGAAAATAGGTGTTGGGGGTGCCTAATGCAGCCACTCCCCTCCTCGTCTTCCTTCTCCTAAGGCAAAGATATAAAGGATCTGGCTAGCCCACCCCCATGAGAAGTTTCCGCCAAAAGACCCTAACTTACCCGAGAGCTGTGGAATTTTCATACCCCTTGTAAAAGGGGTCTCTAACTGCCCCCAGATGCTGATGTCATCTTTGCCCTGGGAGGGTCACTCTCTTTTCAGTGAGCCTGGCCTGAACATCTCCTCTGCGGCCTCATCTCTGGGCATCACCGCTTACAATGGGAGTCCTTGTAATTACGGTGGCAATTAAGAGAGGATGGCTAAACACTTGCTTCTCAACTCTATTTCCCTTTTAATGGGAATCCTTGTTCCCAATTGAGTAGTAACAACAATTTATCTGAAGAAAAAATACGGTCCATCTTGCTCTTCCCACACTGGTTTTATTTGCACCCTTAATTAATTCAGCCTCTTGCAAATCTGCCTCCTTAAAGGACTTGCGTGTGTCTCATGGCAAGTAAAATATTCTGAGCCTAGTGGTCATGTCCTTCATTGCTTTCTCTGCTGTGTCTTTTTCAGAAGCACCGATAATGATGATGCTACTAAAAGGAAAGTCAACCTGGTCTTTGAGAAAATCCAGACTTTGAAGTCCCGAGCAGCACAGGGAAATAACCAAGTAAATCGAAGTTTTATATTTTGCAGAGTGCATGTAACATGGAATGTGGTAAACAATTTGCTGTGGCTTCATGCTGAATGTTTCTTTATAGCAGGTGGGAAGGTTCCTAAGTAGGGAGCAGTAATACTCATCATGTTTTAAATGTTGTTAATTTGCACCCAGCCTTTTGGATATAACAAAGTGAGAGGAATAAGGGGTAAAGATTAAAAGGGAAAAATAAGAACAGGAAGACTGAAATGACACAGTGGAGGGAGCACTCTGGCCTTGTTACAGGCAGCCTGGGAAGGTCAGTGTGAGCTGGGTGAGACTCCAGCTCTGGGACTTCAGGTATGAAAGAGAATGAGGACCAGAGACCGGAGAAGCTGCCAGGACTGGTGCAGGGGAAGGAAAGGAGCGGCCTGGGGCCAAGTTCCTTTTTAAAAATTGCCTGCTAATGGTGCTGAATTTGAGTTGGAACTCAGAGATTTTTTTGGTTAGAGAAGGAGTCATCTGTTATTGGATAAACATCTACTGTGTGCCAGGCACAACTTGTGCCCTAAAAGAAAGTGGCAATTAAGAGATGATGGCTAAACAAACTTGCTTCTCAACTCTATTCTACCTCATATTAGGACTTATTTCTTGCTTTTGTGGCTTCCCTTCCCCTCCCCAGGGGATTCCGCATGGAAACAGAAGGTACTCAGAGGCAGGTAACCCGAAATTTATCTATAGGTTCTTTTCGACTTTGGTAACATATGTATAGAGGATGTTTTAAAATATTAACTATGCTGTTTTTATTGCTTAGTATTCTAGCATCAGCTGACCCCTAACTGCTACTTTGGTCTCAAATAGAACAATGCCATGTGTGTGTCTGTGTGTGTGTGTGTGTATGTGACACATACACAGAATTCCTACTGGGGAATCTTTACAGTTTTTGGCTGGGGTTGGGTTTGAACCCACCACCTTTGGTATATGGAGCCGGCGCCTTACTCCCTTGAGCCACTGGTGCCGCCCTGGAATCTTTAAATCATATACTTGCTTTATACACAGACTTTAGGAGTTCTCCATATCTCTTAAGATTAACTCAATATTCTTTTCCCTAAAACTCTTAAATCTAAATTATCATTGTGAATCTTGCTTTGTGTTCACGTGTATTTTCTTAGGAAGAACACAGCCATTGGCCTTGATGTTAAGATTATCATTGTGGTTCACAGATAAGGGATAACTAGCCCGAAATGGGGAAGTCAGGATAGGCCTTCTGAAGACAGTGACACTAATGTTATGTCAAATGATCATAGTTTGAAAATACATTTTTCAAAAGAAGATATTCAAATGGCCAACAAATGTATGGAAAAATGCTCAATTTCACTAATCATCAGGGACACATAAATCAAAAACACAGTGAGGTATCATCTCACCCCAGTTCAGATGGCCGTTATGAAAAAGAGAAGAAAATAATGAATGCTGGCAAGGATCTCTCATACACTATTGATGGGAACGCAGATTAGTACACTCACTATGGAGAACAGTTGGGGTGGGGGGGTTTCTCTCCAAAAACTACAGATACACATAGAACTACCATAAGATCTAGCATTCCCACTCTGGGAATTTATCCAAAGGAAAGGAAACCATTTTATATAATATCAGAGAGACATCTGCACTCCCATGTTTTTTGAAGCGCTATTTACCATAGCCAAGATATGGAATCAACCAGGTGTCCAACAACAGATGAATGAAGAAAATGTAGTCTGAGTACACCATGGAATACCCTTCAGCTGTAAAAAAGAATGAAATCATGTCATTTGCATCAAGGTGGCTGGAACTGGAAGACTATGTTAAGTCTTCCAGGCACAGAAAGTTAAACACCACATGTTTTCACTCATAGGTGGAAGCTAAAAAAAAATTGATCTCATAGAAGTAAAAAGTAGAGCAGAGGATACTAGAGGCTGAAAAGGATAGGGTGAAGAGAGAGATATGGAAAGATTTGTTAAAGGAATAAAACAGAAAAAGCTCATAGAATTCTCTGTGAGAAGAAGGGTATTGTAGGTGAAGGGGCTGGTACAAACCAGTGTGGAGAGGCATGGTGGGTTAGGTTTAGGCTTAGGGTTAGAGTGAGGTGAGTTAGTGCAGCTGGAACATACAGCCAGGATAAGGGGGAGAAGAGCTGGAGGGGAAGGACCCCAGAAATCACATAGGAAGTTTGCATTTCAGGTTGAAGGGCATATACAGCTTATTCCTAAGTATTGTGAACATTATTATATATTAAAACCCGTTAATGGGTTTTAAACAGGTATGAATACCATTGTATTTGGTAAAGCTTACTAAATGCAGAATACAAGTGTCTTCATACAATAACTAAGAAAATGCCACGAAGGGTATGTTAAATAGTTTGATGAAAACATTTCAGATTGTATATGAAACCAGCACATTGTACCCCTTGATTGCACTAATGTATGCAGCTGTGACTTAATAAAAAAAATAAATAAAATGATAAAATTAAAAAAAAAAACATTTATTAAATGTAGGGGAAGTGTTGGGTTCTGTAGATTTGTAGATACATAAAACATGGTCCCTGCTCTCTAAAAGTTCATAATCTAAGGTATTGATTTTCAAACTACTCTGGAGAAACAATGAAGCTAAATTGTGGCTGTTCATTTTTATGGACTGGAATCTAGGATGGAGAAGCTAGATTATGGATTATTATGGAGAAGCTTTTCGAGTTTTACTTATCCTAAATTTATTATGTTAATATTTTATAATATTCTACACTATATTATGGACTTCTAATAAATATGCTACCTATGTGAATTTTAGTCATTGGACTAGTGTTGAGATATCTGATGAAATAATTCCTGTGACTGTAGTAAATACTGTAAAATAAAGCTTTGTGGAGTCCCGAGGATGCCGGGCGTAGGGGTGCGGCCAGCATGATTAACTCTGCCTGTGAAGTCGGGGAGGTTCTCTGCAGGGGTTTACATTTGAATTGGGTCTCATGATGTTTAATGTTATGCCTCATCTGTTACTACACTGATTATATCTGGAGAGAGAAGGGAATTAAAATAAAGCATCCTGAACACTTAAATTGGGATATCTTTGTAATTGATTATAGGTGTCTAATTCTTCATCTGAAATCAAAGATCTATTGGAACAGAAAAACAAGTTGACGGTAGAAGTGGCTGAACTTCAGAGACAGCTTCAACTGGAAGTCAAGGTGTCTGGTTTTTCCCTTTTATTAACTTTTCCATTGCTGTCTTGGTTGATAAAGAATATTTTATGCACATTAGGATACTTGAGTGAAAGAAAGCCATTTTTTTCCTCCCCTGAAGAAACATTCCTCTCATCACCGAGTAAATTCCTTTGGCTGTTGCTGTCCAGATCAGTTTTATTTTTAAGTAACCAAAGCATTTAGAGACTGTTTGCTTTGACGAGTACAAGAAATGTTGGTGCACTCATGCAGGCCGATTGGAAACTACATATGTATAAAACATCTGAACTAAGTTACAGCAGCCGCAGAGTGAGGTTTAGCTGTGTGTGTTTTTCTTTTATTAGTATTAGAATTTATTACATATAAATGTTTAATATTCTTTCTAGTTACAAACTCCTATGCCTTAATTATGTACTTGGATTAAGTGGTTTAATAACATTTAAGTGCAAAGAGATAACTTCTGCTAGAGGTTGAAAGTGGGCTCTGTGGGAGCGTATGAAGGTGCACGGGGGGCACTTTAACCCTCACACCGATTCATGTTAGAATCAGCAGAACATCAAGGAAGAGAGAGAGAGGATGAGAACGAACCTGGAAGCCCTCCGGAGCCAACATGACTCGAAGGTGGAGGAGAACTCGGTGCTGCAGCAGCGGCTGGAGGAAAGCGAAGGGGAGCTCCGCAAGAACCTGGAGGAGTAAGTTCTGGGCCCAGGCCATTGGCCTTGTTGGGTTCTGTAGCCAGAACATTTTTGTCCTGTTTAAGCTGCCCTTCCAAATATTTGTAGAGACTGCCCACTCTTTTTGTCCCCCTCTTATCCTTGTAAAATTTTGAAGCTGGCAACACGTGTAGACTGATAAGCAGAAAAGCTAACAATTATTAAAATTCCTGGTACACCTTGAAGTGTGTCTTACAAAGTTTCAGCCCTTAAAGTGGATCTTATAACAGGTTAGTGGGAAGCAGGGAACGCTGAGTGGTGATATCTAAAGACAGATTTCAAGGAGCCTGGGTCCAGCATCTAAAAAGCAGGTGTCATGTGGCCTCCACCATCTCACAGCTTATGAATTTTATCATGGGTGGTGCCCGTCTCTGGGACGGGTGTTTATCTACTTCTTCTGAGTCTCCAGAGAAGCAGAGTCAGATCCAAGGTGGCCTTGCTGGGGTGTTGTATTAAAATCTGTGGCAAAAGGATCTAAAACCAGCATGTGAAAATGCTCAATGCCAAGATGCCCTGTGGACATGACAGAAGCCTGAAGTAGAAGTGTAAGCAGAGTCAAATCTAGAGGGAAATTCAAGAATTATAGGACATTTGGTAATCAAAGCATTTGATTGCCCTTGCAATTTTGATGGTGGAATTTTTGGTTTTAAAACATTCATAGAAGCTGATTTCAGAAGAGTTAGTAAGGAAAAAAGTCAGAAAATTTAGGATATAGTAAAGACTTAATAAAATATAAGGGTACAATAATTGTGAGTTTCATTTGGGCAGAGGTTGGCAACTTACTTATTGTCAGACAATGACTGTTTTAGGGTTTGCAGTCCATATAGTGTTTGTTGTAACCACTCAGTTCTTCTAGTCTGTCATTGGAAATGGCCACTCATAAACGAATGAGCATGACTGGGTTCCAGTAAAACTTTATTTATAAAAACAGGCAGTGGGCTGATGTGGCCCATAGGTCATAATTTGCTGACTGTCCTGGTCTAGAATACAGGGCTAGTAGAAGATGGTTAAGTAAAATGGCTCTAGTGAAAAAAAATCAACAGAATTGGTTTTTGTCATTTTCTCATCTTCTGTGTCCAAATTTTAGAACCCTATGATATTCTTTTGGGGAGAAAATGTCTTATAACCTCCATTTCACAGGTTTGAGTTCTTACTTGTCCTTCTGTTAGGCCAAATTAGACCAAAGCTCTGAGTCCTTGCCAGGTGCCTCTGCAGGTTGGTGATTCCTTGTTCAGCGCAGAACAGGGAATGGGAGGCTGGGAGGCTGCCAGGGCTTTAGGTGATATTGTATGACTGTCTGAAGGTCTGAAATCACAGCAGAGCCCAGTAGAGTCTCCCTGAAGAGCCTCCTTTCCTGCTAGGCTGTTCCAGGTGAAGATGGAACGTGAACAGCACCAGACTGAGATCCGGGATCTCCAGGACCAGCTCTCAGAAATGCACGATGAACTGGACAGCGCTAAGCAATCTGAGGACAGGGAGAAGGGGGCTCTGATTGAGGTAAGGTGCGGTAGGACCAGGTGACTAGAGAGGCCCACCTGCCTGCAGAGGGAGGGATGGGTGACTTACTACAAGCCGATTTCTGTTGTGTGCATTTGCCCCACCTGTGCTTGTGATTAGATTCTGTGAAAGGGTCTCATGTAGTAGTTTGTAAACGTTGTCTTAGGAAAAATTTCAAGCATACAGAAAAGTGTAAAGAATAGTACATTAATACCCATAGACCCTCAGTATAGATCTGATAGTTGTATTTTGCTGCATTTACTGTTTATTCATCTGTCCTTCCATTCATCCTTCTATTTTTTTCTTTGTTTGTTGAACCATTTCAAAGAATCGCAGATCACAGCATGCCTTGCTTCTAAATATTTTAGCATGTTTCTTTGAAAAATGAGGGAATTTTCATACATAGCCCCAATACCATTATCCCACCTAAAATTAATAATTTCTATAATAATAATTCTAATACTCAGTTCTTATTCAGAATTTCCCAGTTATCTCCCGGGTATATTTATTAGTCTTTTGTTTTCTCCCCGAGCCAGGACCCAATCAGGAACCACACAGCACCTCCACTGTTCCCTATTTCCTGCTCTTTCTCCTATGCCACTGACTTTCTGAAGAGACCAGAGCAATACCCCACATCCTGGATTTATCTGATTCTTTCCTTATGGCGTCCGTTAATTTGTTCTATCCCCTGTAATTCTAGTAAATTGGAAATGAGATCTAAATACTAATAGGTTCAGGTTAAACTTTGAGCAAAAATACTTTGTAAGTATGCTGTTTATGGAAAAACATTTTATAGACATTAAGATTATATTAATGCTCTAACAGCAGTGATGACAGGTTAATTTCTAATTGTTCTAGGTTCCCACGGAACTGTAAGCTCCACAAAGGCAGGGTTGGCTCAGCATTATATCTGCAGCAGTTATCATAGTATGTGATACACAGCAGTTAGGAAATAGCTAGTGGACGATTGAATGGGTCAATGACTAGTGAATGGATGAAGGGAAAAAAAATCCATTTTCTATGTACTCAGGCTGTCCATCTGGCTTCTGCCCATAAGAGTTATTAAATATTTACTAATCTTACTAATCTGTGATCAAAGGCTGGGCACAGTGGCTCACACCTGTAATCCTAGCATTCTGGGAGGTCAAAACAGAAGGACTGGTTGAGCTCAGGAGATCAAGACCAGCTTGAGCAAGAGTAAGACCCAGTCTCTGCCAAAAATAGAAAAAGTTGCCAGGCGTTGTGGCAGGTGCCTATAGTCACAGCTACTTGGGAGGCTGAGGCAGGAGGATCACTTGAGACTTGGTGTTTGGGGTTGCAGTGAGCTAGGCTGAAGCTGTGGCACTCGGCCTGAGTAACAGAGCAAGACTGTCTCAAAAAAAAAAAAAAAAAAAGAGTCAGCCGATGAACTTGACTCTTTCCTCTCTGCTTAAATTTGTTAATTATTATGAGGCTTGCCAAAGACTGTTACTATCTCTTCCCTGAATTAGATCACCGTCCTGTTGAGTGAGGTGTCAGGTACACACATATGAAACAATTAGAAAACGAGAATGTTGGTTTTGAACATCTGCATTTTTTTTGTTGTTGTTGGAAATAAATATAATTGAGGTCAGAAAAAGAACTTTTATCTTTGTACTCATTTAGATGTTGGTATTTGCTATGACATTTTCAGCATCTGTATTTGGAAAAGTTTCTAAATTTATTTCTTTATAAGCTTTGGTTTATAAGAGCAGTCTGACAAATAGATGATACACAATTTAAAATAAAGGTAAAAAGAAGTCAAAAATCAAAGTCACTTTGCTAGTGTTTACTTTTGTACTGCCTATCTTTAGGGCTTAGGTGTTTTCCTTGTCCCTTTCTTGGGATTGGAAACTTCTAGCTCTTAAATCTCTCGAGCTCTCTTTATGTCTCAGCTGTCAGCTGTTTTCTCCCTCCCTCCTTTAGTGTTGAAATAACTCCCCAAGAGCGATTTAAGTTCCGGCTTTTTAGAACTTAGCCTTGACTTGGGCAGAGCCAAGAGGACAGTGACTGTGGCCACACAATACAGGCGTTCTCATGAATTCATTTGTCACGTGGGCAGAGTAGAACACTTTCCTCTTTTCCCTGAGTGACCATCTCCCCGTCTCTATTTAGACCTTTTCACCTGAGAAAGCCTAAGCCTGTTCTCTTTTAGTATTTCTCTCTCTCTCTCTCTCTTTTTTTTGACATACAGTCTTAAGCTGTCACCCTGGGTGGAGTGCCATGGCGTAATATCTCACAGAAACCTCCAACTCTAGGGGTTAAGCAATCCATTTACCTTGGTTTTTTTTTTTTATTTTTAGTAAAGACGGGGCCTTGCTTTTACTCAGGCTGGTCTAGAACTCATGAGCTCAAGTTATCCACTCGCCTTGGCCTCCGAAGAGTGCTAGAATTACAGGTGTGAGCCACCGTACCCAGCCTAGTATTTCTCTTTTTATCAAACAATTCCTTACAAACCACCCTGTTCTTGGAATTACGATGTTTCTCATGGCCCTGCCTTTTCTCAGGGCTCAGAGTTACAAAGACTGGGTATGATAGGATGGGGCTTTGAAAGTGTGTATCACTGAAATAATATAAAATATATAAAAGCAATATAAAATGAAATTTAAAAATGAGAGCACACATATTTTCTGATGCCTAAAAAATTGATTTTATTTGTACATTTTCTGTTTGCCTGCCTATCCATTGATAGGTTTCATCTGTCCATTTATATATTGATAAGGGACTATCACAGTCCCTAGAGTTTGATACCTGCTGTTAAAAGTTAATATGTCAGAAAACATTTTTCCTTATGCTTTATAGTCTTCATCTTTCATTTTTTAAGGAGATAAACCCTATTTAACCATTCTTCTATATTTGTTTTTCATTTTTTTTTGCAATTATAGACAAATGTGCTGAATATTTTTTACATGCATCCTTTTATTATTTGAAAATAATTTCCTAAGAATAAGTTCCTAGAAATGATGTAACTCTACAGTTTATGGCTTTCAATAAAAGAGTAGCTTCATGAATTTGAATAGAAGATGAGACTATCATATTTTGCAATTTCTTCCTTCCACAAACACTTCATTGGTTCTTTTTTTTTTTTTTTGAGACAGAGTCTCAAGCTGTTGCTCTGGGTAGGGTGCTATGGTGTCCCAGCTCACAGCAACCTGTAAGTGATTTTCTTGCCTTGGCCTCCCGAGTAACTGGGACTACAGGCACCTGCCACAACACCTGGCTATTTTTTGTTTGTCACTGTCATTGTTGTTTAGCAGGCCTGAGCTGGATTCGAACCCTCCAGCTCTGGTGTATCTACCTGCTGAGATATAGGTACTGAGCCCACTTTATTGGTTGTAAAAGGGAAAGACGTTACCTTAGTTCTTGGGAAGTTTTTTAGTTACTAATTTTCTCCAGTAATTGGAAGCCTTGATCTCCTCTATCCTAGATTCCCTATTTTAGCACACTTGACCTTGCACTATTTTTGTGTTGATCTCTTTCTTCTATTAGTTGCCTAATTCAAGAACATATTATCTCTTTGCTTCTTCTCCCATTTCATGCTTTACATGGTGCCAAGCAATGGACCAAATGAAGAAATAATTTTTAGTATTAATATTGTTTTAAAAAGTCGTCATTCTAAAAAGGAATAATTCAGAAATGAATTGCATTCTTCTTTGCCTCTTGACCCCCACTGTACTGTGCATATATTAAATGGCCATCATTTAATTGATTAAATAGTTCCTTTTTTTTTTAATGTAGATAATTAGGATAAGGAGCCTCAGTTTTTTTTTTTTTTTTGAGATAGAGCCTCAAGCTGTCACCCTGGATAGAGTGCCATGGCATCACAGCTCACAGCAACCTCCAATTCCTGGGCTCAAGCGAGTCTCATGCCTCTGCCTCCCAAGTAGCTGGGACTATAGGCGCCCGCCACAACGCCCGACCATTTTTTTTTTTTTTTTTTTTTGGTTGCAGCCGTCATTGTTGTTTGGCGGGCCCAGGCTAGATCCGAACCCGCCAGCTCAGGTGTACGTGGCTGGCGCCTTAGCCCGTTGAGCCACAGGCGCCAAGCCAAGGAGCCTCAGTTTTAATGATGTGTGTGCAGGCAGAGGTCAATAATGAGAGATACAGGAATGGGAAGCAGCACATTTTCTTAAAAATGCTCCTGATGTTGCTGGCTTTCTGATTTTTTGCTCCTTTCCCATAACAAGAACTACATCATTCACTGCTGACTTTCTGGGGGATGCATTTGGGGGTATAATTAGCTTCTCTCTGCCCAAGTGGGTTTTTCTCCCTCCAGAAAATCATCCAGTGTTTTTTATTAGTTTCCTTTGACTTGATCATGAACATGATCTGTAGTTTCTCCATCATCAGTAAAGTAGACCCTATCTCCTTGTCACTTTCAATTTATTCTTCATTATCTTAATAAAAAGTGGCCTGAGGGGATGTGATAAAAGATTATACTTGTGGCCATTTATAGTTATACTTGTGGCATTTGGCTTAGAACAGACTTTCAAACACAAGGAACGCTAAGCACTTCTACTTTTGTTTTTTTTTTTTTTGAGACAGAGACTCAAGCTGCCACCCTGGATAGAGTGCTGTGGCATCACAGCTCACAGCAACCTCCAACTTCTGGGCTCAAGCGAGTCTCTTGCCTCCGCCTCCCAAGCAGCTGGGACTACAGGCGCCCGCCACAACGCC